>WYDI02005015.1:0-11183 GCA_009867235.2 Psittacus erithacus | reverse complement strand
AGCAGAGAAGGAGAAATCCCTCACATGTAGGCACACAGTGCTTCCAGGTCTGCACCCTTGCACAGCAAACACGCATCCTGCAGGACAGCAAAGCTCTCCTTGTGATGGAGAAGCTGTTACGGGGCAAAACCCCACATCAGGGGCCATGGGGAGGGATCTGAGCCCTGCCTGGCTCTAACAAACGCAAATGTCAGGGTGGAGATAAGGAATGGCTGATTGCGGTGTCCACCAGCACGGGAAGATGAGAGAAAACTGCTCCAGGTTTATTCCACTTGGGGAATTCCCCCTTTCCGTAAATGCCGTCCATACTCTCTCAGGGCTCCTTTTATTTATTGAATTAATTTCTTCTTAGCCTTTTCAAGACTTCAGATGCTTCTTTTCCTTAGGAAAGGGTAAGCAGCCCAGTGCCGTGTGCCTCACGCTGAGCATCCGCAAACGATGCCAGATGGGGATATTCCACCTGCACTGAAACCGAGATGGAGTCGGACCCAAAGGGAGCTGCAGGGAATGAGGCTGCAGAGGGATGAGGTGGAAACACTCCCTGGCCCCTGCCCTGCTCATCCCACCCTATGGATCCAGGGACTGAGACAGTGAATGCTCTACCCTGTGGCTCACCCACTCCCTGAGAGCCACTTTCTGTCCCCAACAGCCTTTATCTCACCCTTTGTGTTTCATGGAATCTGGCACCAGCAAAGTGTGTGTGGGGAATTGATGGGGCTGGGAACAGCCCCCCCCGTGTGTCGCCAGCCCAGCAGTGCCCAGCCCTGGATGTGCCACACTGGAGAGGTTTTGGGGACGGAGGAGGCTGAGCTCTAAGAGGGGATGGAGCAGGGCTGCAGCATCCTCATCCCACCAAGGGCACTGGTTTGAGCTGCTGGGTGCAGAGAGGGATCTTTGGGAAGTGGCAAGGCCGAGGTCATGTCCGTGTGTCTCCTGGGTGGGACAGGATGCCGAGGGGCTCTGTGGGATGAATCCGGATGCAGACCCAGGCTGTGGAAGAGCACAGGGAAGAGCAGAGTCCACCAGCGCCTGGGAGCCCACTGTGTCCCGATAGTACCCCACTGTCTGCACAGCCTCCACCACCCCATAAGCTGAGCCCTGGGTGTCCTGACCCTGAGCCATGAAGGATCCAGAGTGGATGAGGTTGGGTCAGGGTGGGTTTGGAAGCCGGAGCTGCAGGAAGGGCATCCGGAGCCTTTCGTTGGCAACAGCCATGCGAAGGTCCTTGATGGGCTCCGGACAGCCCCATCCTCACGCACCATCCCCATGCACCATCCCCATGGACCATCCAAGCTCAGAGCTGCCCTGGATTCAGAGCAAGCAAAGGTTGGTGGATGTGCAGCATCCCCTGGGTGATGTTCCCAGCTGGAGCAGGACCCACTGCCTGCACCCAGCACCACTGCCCTGCACTGATGGACCCAGGCAGGGCAGAGCCTGGAGCCCCTGCGATGCTCCAGGGCACCCCCGGGCTTTGGGAGCCCCAGGGAGGATTTCCTGCCCCAGCAAAGAGCACCGGGAATGCTCCCGGCCATGGGATGCTCGGGAAAAGCCTCCCCAGTTCCCTGCTCCATGGCCACTTCCTGCAGTGGGAGCTGGCAGCAGCATGGGTCTGACACGTCCCTGCCAGCACCCAGCGGGGAATGCCCATGGGAGAAACGACCAGGAATGCATAAAGCTGGAGGATAAACCCGGCTAATGCTGGGCAAGGGAAGGAAGTGGGGAGGGAGATGCTGTGCTGGGGCCAGAGGGTGGGGAGAGGAACCAGCTCCACCACTGACTCATCCATTAGCAGCCCTGGGAACGCCACCTCGACCCATAGCTACCAAACCCAGCACTGATAACCCAGCACAGCACCTCCCCTGCCCCATTGCCGGGATGCCAACTGCAATTGCTCTGGATAAATCAGAGGAGCTGACCTGGATTTACCCCAGTGGGGTCCGATCCTCACATCAGCATCCCTCCCCTCTGGGTACCACCGCAGGGATGCTTTGGTGGTCCCGGTGTTGCTCAGTGGGGACCAGCAGAGCTGCCATCCCGCCTGGGACCTGCCATTGGGAAATGGCTTTAAACCCCAGGTTAAAGAAAAGAAACAGCAAAGAAACCAAACAGAGCCCCACTTTTGGTTCCTGTTTTGGGGTCTCCAGCCGGTGCCTGGGGGTTGGGTTCGCTGTGAGAAGCAAACACCACCTCGGGGCTGGGTTCCGGCTCCCGGCGGGGCTGTGCTGGGAAGGGGGAGCAGGGGGTGCCCGGTGCCTGCTCCGTGTCCGGGGGATTTTTGGTGGAGTTCCCTGGGCCCTTTCTCACGGTCGCTGCCGCTGTGGGCAGAGCCGGTGGCTGCAGGCAGTGGTGTCAGGCTGCCCATGGCAGCAGCATCGATGCTCTTCAGAGGCATTTGGTCACCTCAAGGCTGAGTTTTGGGGTGCTGGGAGAGGGGGGGGGAGTCCAGCCATCCCCATGGGGTGAGCATCCTCCTGGGTTGGGCACTGACCCATTTCTCAAGGTCAGGGCCGTGGGCAGCGCGGCAGAGGCGATGTGACTATTTCAGTGAGCTGAGGGAACTTCACTGGCCTGATTCCCATAAATAAAACATGCAGGGAACAGCCCCTGCTCTGTCCTATTAATTCTGGACCCCAGGGGCCAGGCTCTGTGTGCATTCAGCAGCTCGGTGTCGTCTGCTCCGCTCCCCTCTCTGCAGCCTGGCTGGGCTCCGAGAGCTTCCAAAGCTCCACAGAATGAGGAATGAGAGGGCTTTGGAGGCACCTTATGGGAAATTCATGTGTTTCCTCGGGCAGAGGCAGCCGGGAAGGATGGGGATGCGTGGTGGGTCAGGAGCGGCCCCCAGCCCAGCTCCCTGCCTTCATGGAGCTCTTCCCATTTCCCATTGAGCCGGGTACCGGTACCCTGAGCATCCCTCTGCCCCTAGCACTCCAGGAGCAGATGAGCTGCGTGGCCTGGTTCCTGTAGCCCCTCATGGAAGACATTAGAACAAGGGAGTTTAATGATGTGGGTTTTCTTCTAGGAGGGCATGGATCTGTCTCTCTTGGATTTATCAGTCACTGCTGGATTTCAACTTGCTTGTAATGGTGTTTTCTGCATTGGGGGCACGATGTCGCAGCTCCCCTCCTCACACAGTATGGACTCAATACATGGTTTGGGTCATGGGTGCTTCTTCTGTGCCCCCCCCCTCCCAACCACAGCATCCCCCTCCCCACCAGTGCTCACATCCATTAATCTGCCAATGACTGACATCTATGAGTGACCGTGGCAATGTGGTGGAGTGAAAGCTGGAGAGCAGCCAGCGCCAGGAGCACGGCTCACCCTGGGGCTCTGCTAATACCCAGAGATGCAGGGCCCCCATTTTGAAGTGAGTCAGACTCACCCTTCCTTCCTCAGGAAAACCTGTGATCAGATAAAGCCATCAAACTATCTGGTAAGAATAAACAAGCTCGCATCTGCACGGATGCAGGCCATACCCCCTCTAACCCCGCGCCGAGAGAGGAGGCAACGTGTCTGCGGCCTTAACCCTGTGCTTAGGAGAGACACCTCCAGCCCCAGCAGCAGGGTTTGCTCATGCGTGTGAGCTGCTCTCCTCCTCTCACACTGCCCTTGCTGGAGGTTGGGAGAGTCAAATCCCAGCTGGCACCGGCACAGCATCCCTCGGTCCTCCCTCATCCCACTGAGCCGCATCCATGCGGCACCAGCAGTAAAGGCATGGGGAAAGCAGAGGTGAGGGCGAGCAGAGGAAGAGCAGAGGGGGGATCTGAGTGGAGAAGGAAGAGGGAGGGAGGAAGGCGTTTGAAATCACACCAGCAGACGGGCACTGCCCCCGCCACGGAGCGGGGGCTGCGAGGGGAAGAGCAAAGGGAGGTGTGAAGATTTCCCTGCAGATTAAACCCAAACCTCCCTGTGCTGGATGCTCACTAACCCCAGCCTGGGCAGGGAAACAGAGCGGGTTTGGGGTGTGCTTGTACCCCACAGGGTACCACAAGGGTCTCAGCACTGCCTGTGCCCATGGGATGCTCAGGGGGGATGCAGGGCCAGGGGGTTCCCATCCTATCCATGGGGCTGCGTAACCTGCAGCATCATCTCCTGGGGTATCTTCACTCCCATCGCCCAAAAACCCCCTCGGAGGCTGGAGATAAGGGATCATGGGAGGTTACACCGGCAGCTCTGGCGCTGTTTCCTCATGGAATATCAAGGCTGGAGCGGGATGTGGCTGAGGAGTGCAGAGGGAGGCGCCACGGGGCTGCCTGAACCGGCGCGGGGTCCAGCAGTCAAGGGCAGGCACTGAAGCTCAGGGTCAGTGCGGCATTGCAGGGAGCAGATAATGTGTTACAGGGGACGAACTCCCGGAGGAATAATGAAAGCAGTGGGTTTGGTTTAGGGAAGAAGCCGGGAAGACAGCACGGACATTTCTGGAGGGGTTTGGAATGACTAAATCCAGGGGGAAAGGAAATAAGGCATTTGTCTTTGCCTGCATCTCTGTGGCACTCCCCAGAGAACAGGGGCTTTTCCAGCCTTTAGGAAAAGTCGTGTTTCTGCCTCCGCTTGGGAGCATTCCCAAATGGCACAGCTCTGCCGGGATGGCCTTCAGGGCTCATCCAGTGGCTGTTTCCTGATGGTTGAAATCAGGTCACACACGATGGCTGGGTGACAGGGCTCCAGCACCAGCACATACAAGGGATGAAGGCGAGCAGAGGGAAGACTGGATCCATCCCTGCGGGTGCCCTGGGCACACTGCATCCTTTGAACCGATATCCCCCTGGCCTTGGCCATGGGGTGATGCTGGGCTCTGCCTTTACTCTGCCTGACCAGAGGAAGAGGAAACCCCTTCCCAATGGCTTGCTCCATGTGGGATTTTCCGCTGTTTGCCAGGTGCTGCCGGAGCCAACGGCGCCTGCTCAGGTGCTGGAGCTCCCTGCCTGGAATTTCATCCCTGGGCTCCCATAGTGGCTCCGGCCGGGCAGCACAAGGGAAGTGACCGGGCCGCAGGCCTGAGCCCCGGCTGGAGCTGCATCCGCCCGGCGTTCCCAGCCCGGCCTTATCTGGCAGCTCCCTCCGTGAGTCCCCGTTTTCCTCCTCCAACCATTCCCCACCCCACCCCATGCTCCCAGAGCCCTTCCTGTAGCAGGGCAAGGGCTGGGGGCTGCGGGACCGCTCCCTGCTGACCCTGGCCCTGCCCAGAGAGGAAATCCTGCGGGAACAGAGGGCTGGGAATGGAGGCTGAGCTCTTCCCAGGGCTGGGAAGCACCAGGATTGCAGCTACAGGTGCCATCAGCCAGCAAGGAGAAACACAGGGGAGAGCATGGGGACCACCATGAAGCGCTCACAATGGACACCCATCCCTATACATGGGCCATTTAAATCATCTTGCTCTTAAATGGGCTATTTTCCCATTGGGAAGGGTGGGAGGAGAGGCTGGCGGTGGGCATCACAGCAGGAAGATGCTGCCCAGCACATGTGTGATCCGAGCAGCTCCCAGGTCCATAGGAGCCGGGTGTCAGCACTGCGGCTCATGGGATGTCTTGGGGTGCTAAATGCCATTAACTGCCTTTGAGCAGCTTCCAACAGAAACTAACTAATCGGCAGCCTCATCCCTCCTCATGACAAGCGACTTAATGTAAATACAGATGTGGTGCAAAACGGTTCTGATTCACTTCAGGGCATTTTGGGAATGGTTTGCAGGGCTCTCCTCATTTTCCCTGTTGTTATTTTGGAACGGGAAGCAAGGGGTGGATCTGCTGCTACCCTCACTGCAGCTCAGCTCCAGGGACTGCCCCATGCGGGAGCAAATCCAGAACACTGGAGGTAAAACCCAAAGGATGCATCCAAGCAGGAGCAAACTGAAGTTGAGCTTTTACCCCTCTGCAGCCGATGGGCACGGAGCTGGGGTTAACTCACCCAGAAAGGGCTGGACCGTGCTCTCTGCAGTGTCAGCTCCACGCAAGGGAGAGCAAAACTTGCTTTACTGTATTTAAACCTCGAATGTGGCCTGAGTCGTCAGGCAAACTACCACTTGCCTGACTAAACCCCAAACCACACATCCCAGGCTTCAGCACTTATATGTATTTAACTGCTTCTGCCTTTTCCAAGTGCTGTTCCATGCCCGCTGTGTATCCAGGCTGCATGGGACAGGACTCACATGCAGCCCAGCACCTTCTCTGGGTTCTGCAGGAAATAGAATCTTTGCAAACAGGGAGGCTGAATTCAGATCAATCTCTCTGAAGTGCTGCAGCAAAAAGGGTTGAGCTCAACTGAGAGCCAAATCAGAGTGTGAAGGATGCTGGCACCTTGGGATCGTCCCTCTTTGTGTCTACTGGAAAGAGAAACGGGTTTGCTGCTTTCCACAGGGGCTGGCGTGAGCCCCTAGGCAGTGGCTGGAAAGGCTGCAGGTGTGAAGGATGGTGATAGCAGAGGAGGAAGGATCAAAATCTGTTGTAAGCATGCAGTGTTGTGCTGCTGGTCTCAGGAGAGAGCATGGCCCAGGCACTGGTTCTTCCCAGATGTACAGTGGTGAATGTCAGCGAGGAGCTGGGAAAGAAGATCTGGTTACAGAGAATGGTCTGAAATGTGCAGTGGTGGAGGAAACCTGCTGAAGGGGTGAAGAACAGAGCACCACGACGTGAAGCACAGCAGAAAGCAACCCCAAGATGAGCCCACTCTCAGGAAAAGGAAAGCAGAGATCATCTAATGGCAGAAGGAGGGTGATATTGTGCAGCGCAGTGATGCGCTTGAGCTTGAACCAGCACTGAAATGATCCCTGGCTTCTGGGGGGGAACCAAAGGGGCCCCAGGTTGGCTCTAGGCTCCCAATGGGGGACCAGAGTTTGGCAGGGAAGGGAGCAGGAGAGAGACGGGACAGAGCCAGGGCAGCACAATGGGGACGGAGCAACCAGGAGGAGGGCTGGAGACAGAGCTCGCTGCTCTCCTCATCCCATGGCCCCAGCGCCTTTCATCCTTACCCTCACCTACACCCTTGGGTGAACCTCAGCCAACACCCCGGAGCTGAGCTCACCCAGGGCACGAGAAGACGGGAGTGGGGCTGGAGTTTGGCAGCCTGGCTGCTCCTCCACTTGAGAGGCTTTGAAAGGGAATGTATTTTTGGAGCATTAAAGATCAACTGTTACTGTCTCTGGCCAATCCCTTTCAAGAGCAGCACTGAAGGAGGTCAGTGGGATGCGGCTGGTCAAATATTTTGTCCATGAACATCATCTCTCACCCCCTCAAGTATTTACAGACCTGGGAGCATTTCCTGCTGTTCCCCCCCCGGTGAATAGTTGGTGTCTCTGCTTTCTGCAGCAGGATGGTGCAGGGTGTCTCTGGTAGTGAAGGACCACCGCAGCGCTGCCCTTCGGTTTGGAACACAGACCTAAAGCAGCACAGTGTGTTTAGTCACACAAATGGCCATGGATTTACCCGGGAAGCAGTGAACCAGCAGCACAAGATAATGAGGAAAACTCTGCAGGGGTAGCAGTGGTGGTGGTGGGGAGCTGGGGTGGGAAGAGGGAGGTTGATTCTCCAGGGCTTCTTTTGTAATCTTCATTCACCATATTTAGTAGGCTTGTGACTTGCCCTTGCTGAGCTGATGGAGAATTCCCCCAAGTGTTTACTCCCACAACCTAGCAAATGCCTCAATACACATCATGGAAAAAGTACAATCGACATCTTCACTCCCACTAGAGAAGGAATTCTGACTTACCCGGGAGTATGTGCTGTGAGAGAGACAAACACTGCTTCATTAGCTCCCCTCAGCTGTGGTTTACTCCTCAAGTGACCTGGTCAGGGCTGCCACCACCTCCCTCCCTTCCTTCACCTAAAGACCCCTTGACCTTTGATCAGAGCCTTAGGGACAGGAATGTGGGTCCTTTAACCCTTTCCTCCACCACCAGCAGGATGCTGTCAGTGTAGCTGACAAAGCTGGTGGTCCACGGATTTCCAGGGATGCAGAGCTGCTGCTAGGTGTGAGAGCAAAACAGCTTTCTTCCTGCTGCACTTAGGGAAGAACAGGCTTTGGTGATGGAAATACGTGTCTACCATGTATGAAACATGGGAACAAAGTGGGGACTGCTGTAAGCAGAGCTCACAGATCAGAGATCCCTCAGGATTTTCTGCGCATCTCTATTTCAGAGTACAAAACTCGTAGGGGAAAAAACCCTCAGAGTAATCAGGTCATTAGGATTTTCCTAGCATGCTTCCAAACTGACCACATGGCAAGGACACACAAGAAATCATTTTAATTTATCAGATACAACATCTCCTACAAGCACAATGAATGCAAGGTGGAGCAGAGCTGAAGAGGGGAGCTGGGATGAGAACGCTTCGGCATCCCAATGATTTTGCAGATGGGATGTGGTATGAAGGCAGCTTTCCACTACTGCTCGTCCCCAGTCCCTTTCTACCTCACCCCACCACGGGGTGATTCCAAGCACTCCTGTGCTACACGGTTACAGAATTTACCTGTTTTCCTAATGGCTAAAAACGATTGAAGTCCAGACCTCCAGTGGTCTCTGCCTGGATGAAACCTATGACATGGTGGTGCGCAGAGGACAGTGATTTGAGCCAGAAACAGTCTTTAATCTCACAGAGGTGCATCTGTGCTCTTGACCTCTCCTTTGTTCACCTCATTCGTGACACTTTGCACACCAAAAATGTCATGAACAACCCTGATTTCTCCTCCAGCTCTTTTTTCCTGTTCTTTTTACCCCATGCACATTCTTCCCTTCTTTTTGAGGAGAAACCACCTCTCTTCTGAGGACAGGCGAAGCACTCGCAGTATTTACCTAAAATAAGACACAAACTTCTAATTGAAGAAGGAAGGGGTGTGGGTATATCAAATATTAAAGCTTCCCAAGCCTCCTGAAATCCTTTGTGTGGAGCAGCTTTGGGAAGCTCGGCCCTCCGCCAGCCTCCCCCTCTTGGAGCATGTTCCCCAGGGCAGTGCCCAGGCTGCAGCTGCTGCTGCTCTGGGGACTCAGCCCAGCCCCACACGCAAAGAAATACTACATAAATAAATACTTGCTGCCAACAAAGACCTGAGGAAGAAACCCTGGGTGGGAGGAGAGGAAGGGAATGTACACACTGAACCGGAGCAGCCTTGGGATAACGGGAAGCTTGGTCTCAAGCAGGGAGGAGCGAGGATAAGCAGGAGTGAGTGAGCTATAAGGAGTGCTCATAGCTGTGACCAGGTATGGTATAGATTTTATGCAAAACATGTATATAGTTGCATAAAGATATAGCTCCATCTTCAATCGGCCCCTCAAACCTTCACATTTCAACACAGAGCCTGAAAAATAAGACCAAGTTAAAGCTTAAACTTAACCATCTTAAACAACAGAAGGACTTAGCACCTGCAGGCGACAGGGGGGAAGAGCTTCACGTGAAACGCTTGAGTATTGAGGGTGGAAAAAGGGATTCTGGCTGTTCAGCTCCGGTGCTTTTCACCTGCAGGTGACAGGGACTGGAAAAACACACGTATGGGGAGGTGAAGGCAGAGAATTGCATGTGCAGGAGGAGGAGGAGGCAGCGGGACACCCGCCTGGCACCGTGTTGCTTAAGTGCAAGAAACTGAGTCCTTCCTTGCATTGAGAGACAATGTCTGCAGAGTCTTCATTTGCATTTTAATGGAACTCTTTCTAGGAAGGTGCTGCTTGGACTCTGTTGCAATATAAAATAAAGAGGTAATTAAAACCACGCTGGAGTTAAAAGACATTTCATCGTCATTAATCAGGTTCATGCATGGGCTTTTCAAAATTAAAGGTATTGAGGGTGGGTGGGAGGAAACAGGGGGTGGAAAACCCCACACAACATCTGTTTATTTAAATCACGGATTAAAAAGTGGAAAATAATCTCTTTTTTGGGAAGGGACATCCTGGAGATTAAAAGCACCTTGTAGAGGAGGATTTGAATAAAGAACGGGCATAAAGTCAACTCCAAGGTTTCAGCAGTAGGTCTCCCTACTCAAAAGCCAGAGATGAAGCAAACCTATAGGACGGGGAAAGGAAACCCAGGAGGACATTTCCAAGCCTTAGGCACGCAATTATCCGTGATTACACACCTAAGCTGGTTAACAAGGCAAACAAACGCCCAACCCACGTGGATTTCCGCGCTTTGGGACGCAATCACAGCATGTAGACAGTGATGCACGGGTTGCAAACGTTACCGCTGCTGGACCAGCTCCTGCTTTCACAATCCAGAGATCCAGGAGCGGTTCCCTTGCTCGCCACAGCCATCGCAGGGACGGCATCAGCTTCCTCCCGGCTCCAGATCTATCCTGTCCTGTTAAGCTCCGTCCTTTGAAATATAGGGCAGTTTGTGTCAGATCCTTCAGCGCAGCAGCCAAACGGGCAGGATCCTGCCCTTTGCCGCAACAAGAGGGTTTCCATCCCTGGATCTGATGGGCGAGGGGCACTGATCTCCATCCCGCAGACCCTCACTCTCCACACCTCCAGCCACGCTCTCCAGCCATTAAGCCAGGCCAGTGCCCCGCAGCCCGCCCGTTTAACGGGCTCTGACGTCTGCCGGGCTGCCCATCTTTTATTCCTATTAATTTCTGCGTGAAATACGGTCTCTTATTTCTTCATAGACTGAAAAGTGATTTCCCCCCTTACAAGCTGCTTAGGACGCCGCAGTTCGGCGCGGGCACAGGCTCCTGTGGGGAGCAAACCGCTGCCCCTCATCCCGGCTGCCCCTCACGGTGGAGCCTGAGGGGATGCACCCGCTGAGGGGACCCAACCGCGGTCCTTCCTTCCTCGGGCCACGGCAAGGTCGGGAAGGAGCCGCCTGAGGTGACCCAGGGGAGCCTGGGATGGAGATGGAGACCGGGACAGGGATCGGGATCGGGACCGGGACCAGGACCGGGATCGAGTCCGCCGCCGCCTCAGCGCTGCCCCGGAGCTGCCCCATCATGCCCCGCGCGGCAGAGCCCGTGCGCGCTCCCCCCGCCCGCCCTTCACTTCCGGTGTCCGGCAGTGGCAGCGCCGCCGGCGGCGCCCCCGCTCCCCCGGCGCAAGGGGAGGGGAGAAAAGGGGGCGGAGCAATGGGCGGGGCTTAACGGAGGCCCGTGCTAGCCTCTGACCAATCAGCGCCCGCCAGTGTGGGAGAAGGGGCGGGGCGAAGGCGCCGGCACGCGCCGCGCGGCACCGCCTCTCCCCCGTTCTCAGTTCCCCCCCCTCCTTCTCTCGGCCC
>WYDI02005014.1:0-35125 GCA_009867235.2 Psittacus erithacus | reverse complement strand
TTTGGTCAGTTTGGGTCAGGTGTCCTGCCTCTGCTTCCTCCCGGCTTCCCCTCCTCCCTGGCAGAGCATGAGACTCAAAGTCTTTGGCCAGAGTAAACAATACTTAGCAGCAGCTAAAACCATCGGTGTTATCAGTGCTGTTCCCAGGCCGAAAGTCAAAAACACAGCACTGTGCCAGCTACTAAGGAGAAAAATGACTGCTACTGCTGAACCCAGGACACTGATCTTTCTTTCAACTCTGGAATAGTGAAAAGACTGTGCTTAAATGCACAGAAAGAAAGATTACACTGAAGTCATGAACAATGCAATTTCCTTTTACCTGCTGGTGGTGGAATCCCCATGAGCTTCCAATGGCTTATGTAGGTATCTTTCCATGCTCCCCAGTCAATGAGGTACTTGGATCTTCATTCCTTGAGTATTCTCCCTGCCTGAACCTTAAACAGATACATCTTGTCTACTGCATCCATACATCTTGCAGCAATAAAAAAAAGCATGTGCAGCCTAAAGTAAAAAAAAGTTAATATTTACACATCAAGATATTTCTCATTCCCTCCTAAACCTTCTCTCCGTGAATTGCTCCTCATGTTTGGGAAGACTTGTTTTTATTTTGCCAATCTACTGAAGCCACAGGAGTTCCAGGGAACCCAATTTCTTTCATAACTTAGTTTGTAGTAGTGGGAATTCGTAATTTTCTGTTTGCAACTGTAGTATATGCAGTAGGGTGTTATTGTAATTTTAGGACAGGAAGGAATAAAGAATATAGACTTCTTTGAGCTGAATGCTGCATTTCAGTCCACCCAGTAGGAAAAAGCACAGCTTCAGTGAAAAATGCTTATCTTGTGAGCTCATGTTAGTAGCCAAGAGGACAGAAAAACATACCTGTTATCCAAAGCAAAATGCCAGTCTATCCTTCTGCACCCTTCTTTTCTTCAGAGTCTGAAAACATCATACTGGCAATACTGATACGCTAATATATGTGAATGTGAAACAACACTTCTTCCATAAAGCATTATGCACAAAATACCAGTCCAAAGCTGGAATTGTTGATACATGAGCAGTTAAGGCTAAGAGATAAAAAAAAAAACCCTTCCCCTGAATCAGCTTTCCTTCATTTACTAAGAAAACCAGAATCTTAAGAAGGTTGATGGAGCTCAGCTGGTGAGAAATTGTCTGAATTTAGAAAGAACAATTCAGAAACTGTAAGGTTTGCTAATTTCCAAAGACATTTAAGAGGACCTAATGAGAAACATAACCATTATGGCATTCAAGGCGAAGAGCCATTTACTGTGAACATGACACACCTGCTTGTCTATAGGCAAAGGAGCCTAAACAGATAGCAAGAATTAAACTGGTAGATCACAGATGGTATTTCTATGGTGGCCTGGAGTTACTGAAAGTGAAGAGATGACAATATCTGCATGAAGAAAAATGTAGCTATCTTCCCAAAGTTTGGTGTACAAGTAGGTTCATTTAGGTCAAGAACAGCATGTCAGCAAGTCCGATGGAAGACTGGATACCTCGAACACACTCTATCTCCTCTTCTCCACTGCCACGCTGAGCTGTTTAAGAAGCTGAAGTGTCCCTTCTGGTTAAATAGGCTCCTATATCCAAGCACTGAGCTGCTTACTTTATCCCATTTGTTACTGTCACTTTAGTGTCTTCCACTGAAATGCTGAAGTTCAACTTTCTGAACCGAAAATCTCAACTCTTGGTTTTTCATCTGTCTTAGTGACTAAGTGAAACCAGATTATGACAGGAACAGGATCTCTCCCAGAGCCTGACACTGCTTTACTTTAATGTGTGGACACTTAGAGAAGACTGCTTTGCACAAAACCACACAAAATCCCAAAAGAGCTTCCAGTCCAAAAACCTGTTGGTACTTGCTAAAATGACCACTGCTGGATTCTGCCAAATGGCTCTGAATTTGCAAGTTTACCCAGCTCCTCAAAGCCCCATCTGCTGAAAGGATACTTGACACAGGGTACACTCACCTGATTACAGTGTTGTTTTCTCAACAGGGTATTTAGAAAAGCCAATGATCACAATTTGAGGAGGAGTATTTTGTGACATTTGTCACAGTACTGCCATACTACTGAAGGGCCATTCATATTTAGGAACCATCTAAGAAGAAAACTCCACCAAATAGCAGTAAACATGGTCATGTAATGCCTTGATAAGACTCTCTGAAATCATATACCATATATTCCCTGGATTAGACTCTAATAAGCTTGTTTACAGTTCAAAGTTTATAGAAGTAAAATATTAAGAACTAAACAATGCTGTAGGATGATCTCAGCCTTAGTATCCTGAAGTAAAACAAAAACATTCCTACCTGGAATATTTTACAAAATTGATGTTCATCAATGGAAGAATGTACCAGCTAGTTTTCAGAGCAAAGAGGCAAATAAAGGTTTTACAGCAGCAAAACATCTTCAAGAACTTCACATAGCTGGAGAAATACCAACATTTTCCAAGAAAACAGTTTGCCTTTTAGTGCCTGGTATTGACCAACTCCTTCATTCTCCTACAGAAACCCTCATCTAGAGCTGCTGCTAAGAAAAGATGCCTAGTGGAATGGAGATTGAAGTAAGTTATTTGGATACAACGTAACATTTACTTCAAATTCCATTGCGAGGAAGGAAATCGGGTCATCACTTTCTTGCAACTCTTCATTTCCTTTCCTAGGTAATAGTTACAGAGTTTTGTTAAGAAGAGATGCTTAAGCAGGGGCTCTCAAAGTCTCCTCAAAGATTTATCAGTATGAGGTGATGTTCTCAAGAAATACACATTTAACAGGTGGCAATTCAGTCAATCACAGAGGAAGTTTACTTAAAATTTACTTTTTAGAATTATTACTTTACTTCTAGGTTTTTAGTTTGCTTTTTTCTGTCTGTGCTTTGTGTATATTTCAAAGAAGCCCACACTATCAACTGCCAAACTGCTGAAATTTGGTATCACAATTTGAAAGCTTCTTTTCAGGCATCTGCTGCCTTTTATTTTTTTCACATCCTTTTTTCCTTTGCTTCTACTTTCTTAAAGAAGCTATATTTGTAGTAGGAAATAAAATATCCATTATCCTAGAGAAAACAAGAACAAGCCAAAGGACTGAACAGGGTAGTCTTTGAAACAAGTGAAGTCTTGCTGAGCTTCAGGCACAACCTGAATTTTCAACATTTTGAGCTTTCTTTTTTGGTCCAGGCTTCACCTTTTTGGGGTGCCCTCCTCTCTTCCCCCAGTAGCTCTGAGGCATGGCCATATAAATTCCTAAGGCATGAGCTTCACAGTTATGGCAAAACCACTGCTTCTAGAATGTGTATGTAGTCTGGAAAGTAAACAGTAACAGTCAAGTATGTGTTCTCACTAGGAAGCTGTTAATCACCCATGGATGAGTTTCTGTAAGTAAGTCCTGGCTACACAATCTAATGGAAATATTTTGAAGATTAATTTTGCCCTTTTGAGTATTCCCTGAAGTCTGTAAAATACATAGCTGTCTCATTCTTGTTCTTCAGGTTTTCCTCTGCTGCACAAATCTACTTGTGTGGCTCGGATAAAAGATGAATGGATTGGTGAGTAACAGATCAGAGGTGGAATGGGGCACAACACATCATGCATAGCTGTCAGGTGTTAGCACAATGAACAGGAATCCGACGAAGCCTGAACTCACTTTACTGAATACTTCTGCCTATACAGAAAAAGCCCATCATCAATGGGCATAATGATGGCAAGCACTAGAGCTGCTTTCAAAATTCAGTTGTAACTTATTTAAGTTCGTAGCAATAAGAATGGATACTGCAGCCATTTGCAATGAATATCCAACAGATCACTTCCAGAAAGAACTAATTCAACCAGAAAGTCCCTACAGTTGTAACTTCTCAGAAAGTATGAACTGTTGGGGATACAGGCAGCTTGAAGTGAAGGGTACAACTGAACTGTTATGGGTCCATCAGAATAGTGCCAATCTGAATGAAGGACAGGAAAAAAATGGAAGTCTGCCACCATGCTTTTGCTTGTGGTATTTTATACACAAAGACCACAGTAGTAGGAAACAAGTGTTTCACTCTGACCAACTTCCTTCTTACAGAACAGGCTGCTACAGAATACCGCTCATGTCCAAAAGGTAGTACCAAACTGTTGAGACAGGTAGACAGTAGACATTAAGAAGGGGTGGACTATCAGCACTATTTAATTTCTTATTAGAGAATATTACCTTTGATAAGTGTTGGTAAATAGCTTTGTTGTACCAGCAGCTAGGTGACCTGCAGAAGCTTTTATCAGCAGAACTTAAGAACATCTTTGCAGTGAAAGCAACAAAAATACACTTGCTGTTCTAAGCAAGGATCCTACTGCATAAATGAGAAAAAATGTTCCAAATTAAAATTCAACTCTTCTTAAGTTTTTGTTAAGTATGCAGTGTTTATAATAAACACACTGCTAACACTTGTAGCAACTTTCCTTACACAATTACAGGATCACTAAAAATGTCACGTTTCCTTCTGGTACCTAAAGAGGGCCAACATGAAAGCTAAGGGCATGTAGGGACAGGACAAAGGGCTTTAAACTGAAAGAGAAGATATTTAGATATTAAATATTAGGAAGTTCTTTACTGTGAGGGTGAAAAGACAAGGGCACAGGTTGCCCAGAGAGGCTGCAGCTGCCTCATCCCTGGCAGTGCTAAAGGCCAGGCTGGACAGGACTTTGAACAACCTGGTCTAGTGGAAGGTATGACAGCCCATGTCAGAGGGGTTGGAACTGGATGAGCTTTAAGGTCCCTTCCAAACCAAACCATTCTATGATTCTATTACTTCAACTCACTAGTCACATGATATATAAGAAATTAGATGTTTTTAACTTCCTGCAGTAATGCTTGGTATTTGGAGTGGCCTTAGAAGTGTGTGTGCATATATATGAAATGTTTCTCTTGTTACTATTTATGTCTCAGAGAAGAATGTTGTTCAAAAAAAGAAAATAGGAGAACAGTTACAAGATGAGACATCAGACTTGACAACATTGTTAGACAACCTCTTAATCCACTGAAGTAAAGTTACTTATGTTGGCTTTAAGGTGCTTGAAAGCTTACATTGCTTCCTCAATTTTTGTCAGTTACTAAAAGTGTGGGCAGCAAGTCAAGCTTTTCAGTTTAAAATTGCTTTTCACCTCAACATCAGACTTCTCACATTACCTCAGTATCCCTGCTTCACCAAAAAGTCCAAATCTCTCTTCAGTTTTGTTTCAAGCTGCTAAGCACAGATGACCTTTGATGTGCCAGCATATCTGCTAGCCAAAGCATTAGTCATCCACAGCAGTAGCTCTGCAGACAAGTACCCCTACAGAGGCATTACAGCAAAGTTTAATTAGGAAAATCAAAGTTAAACATAAGTGCATTGTTCTTGGTTTTCAGAAGGACACAGAAGTGAAATGTTGAAGTCCAAATGCCATAGCTGGACAGGCAAAGCCCAGTGTTAAAGGTGTAAGCACAGCTCAATCAACGGTGTTGACAGGGCTTGAATGGCACAATCCCAGGCTATTATTTTACCCATGATGGAGCACCTCAAAATGGGCTAATTTCTCAAACTGTTATAATAAGAAAACCTGCGATACCCTTTGCTAGTCATAAAGATACACATTTTTTGATAGTAAGTCCTAATTAGTTGCTGCTTCTGAAGATTTAACTTAAGTCACCATTCCCATACTTTTAGGCACCCTTACGTAGTGTGTTTGAAGTGACAATACAAAAAAAATAAGATTTTAAACATCAGTCAGGCCTGCTCAGCAGTACAGGAAAGAGTACTTACCCCAGACTTCTATGTCTTGATGACCCCCGGGTGCACAACCCTAACAACCAGCCATACGCTTTGAAGAAACGCACCTTTTTCATTCACTGAAAAAATGCTGTCTTAAAGAAACGCTTTTCTGGACAGTGACCAGTGACAACAGTGACAGCTAAGTTCATTGCATACATCTTCTGCAGAAGAGGCGACACAAGCCTCAAGCATGTCTGTGCAGTCATGAAGCCCTTCCACAAGTGTTCCAGCCAACACTCATGTCCCCCAGTTACAGCTCACCCTCTGCCAGGGTCATGCTTCCAGTTTGCCTTATCTGTCACCATTAGTCCCTCACAGATGTTTACATGTATTCCTGGAACTCGTTATTTAGGTACCAAAGGAACCAGGCTTCCTCTACCACATTATGTGAAGCAGTTTCACATGTTCTTCCTTAGCTTGAGCATAAAACTTTAATACAGCAAGAAAAGTACTACTTCTGTATAGATTTGCATTAGTTTCCTTACTCATAAGCTCCAATTACTCAGAGGTGCTCAGCTACATATAATCAAATTTGTATTTTTCAGCACTGATCTTTCCTCTGGGCAACTGTCACTTGGAACCAACAATTTCAGTGTTGCTCCTGGACTGCCTGCTTATCTGCAGCTAACTCTCAAAATATAAGCAGTTTTGATTTTTATCTGAAAGCAATTATGTAACGTTTTTGTCCTCATTTCCATACATCAAAATAATTCAACTGTTGCTAGTTACACTATACTTAAACTGGTTTAAGTTGAGAACTGAAAACTATCCTTCCATGAAAGACTGCAAGCCAAACACAGATGCCCCTGCTGGAATACTGAACTCCAAATATAGCTCCTTATTTGCTGCCAAGCACTGTTTCCCCCATCCTTTCAGTACTCCAGACAAGGAACATAAATGTATAGTCATCAGTACACACCATTTCTATAAGTACATATAGGCAGTTTGTTAACACTGGCTGTGACCAGCATCTTGAGGTTTGTGTGCTGCTCACAGACTTACAACCCCACAATCCAAGTAAACGCAATTCCATCACACTGTAGTGATGAGAGATGCTCCATGCCACAATATATTACAAGGTTTTGCATAAAAAAAAAAAAAATCTCAGCAGAGATATATAAACAGGAAGGTGAAAAAAAGCAGTTAAAAATAAAAGCTATACTGCATAAGCCACTTTTGGAACTGTATTCTTACTGGTGGAAATTCACTGCATTCAATTGAGAAAAGCAAATTAATTTATGAATATATGTGCTTTAAAAGGGCAAGAGTTAACTAATTTTTAAAGAATTTCTTCAAAAGCCGGGAAGCAAAAATAACAGCAAACTAAGGTTAACTCCATTCATGGAGCCCAGATATGAATGCAGTAATTAACCAGTAAGTGGACATTGCAATAAACAGTAAATCCTTCCCTCTCCTCTCTGTTTGTCCTAACATGCAAGGGCATTAACTTAGCTACACTAAATAGCAGTCTACTAGACAGCAAAATAATTTTTAGTGAATGTGTTTAATGATCCTCATTTCTTTCATCAGTCCAATACTGAGTGGCTCACATAAAACCAAAGTGAAAAAATTCAACACTAATTCTAACATAACAACTGGTATGCTGCTCCACTGTTCCACCTTCTCATTGGTAACTAGGCTCTTGAGCTAAGTTAAAAGGAGCTCAAGAGCTTTGCAGAAACCTTTCACTCAGACCACTTATCCATTAATACAGAGGGCAATATGGCAAAAGACCTGCTCATGACACGCCGTGTTCCCTTCAACTTTGTTTATTGATGTACTGAACATGAAAAAGTACAAAGGATCCAAACACAAAAGAAAACATGTACAACCTCTTAAATACTCAACAGAATATATCTTCTATTCCAACAGATGTGAATTAAGTCATACTATACAACTTCAAATAAATACCAGCCTTATATTTTACTAAGTGCTCTGATAAACACTGTAAAGTGAAGCCCAATTTACACGCCTTCTCATCAATGCCGTTAGTTGCTACAGTAGTATAGGAAAGAAGCATGTAGCTACTGTTTTCCCCACATTTGAAAGTTTGTGATTTCTACAGTATATACAATTTTTAATGCACAGGATTAGCTTTAACAATCTAAATGCACCTAAGAATGAGGAAGTGCTCAGGAAGCCAATTGAGTTTTGAATAGCATTGAGTGGGTCAGCATGAAAACTTGCTTATTCACTTTAGCACGCACTTCACAGTATATGTACTGTACTATACTGAAAAATTTATAACTACAGTTTAAAGAATAAGAACCAAAAGCAACTGCAAAGATAGTGTACAACTATGTTATGCATAGAACATTGCTTTTTCTAAGGGGAAGCATATGAGCATCTCAGTTTATACAAAAAGCAGGACGTAACTATGGAATCATCAGTGCATCCTGGAGAAGGCATCAAACCTTCAGCTTTAAAAATTTAGTTATAAGCTAGATGCTAATTAGAAAATATTCTGTATTTTTTTCTTAAATTTCTTCAATACATGGTAAAGATTTTTTATATTTCCCCAAACAGTGATTTAAGCATCATACAAAGTTAAATTTCAATAGCATACACGTATTTATGGGTTTTGTATGAAAAATGTAAGGAAATTTCAAAACCTATGATTATACTCATTTTTTACCACAAACATATTTATAAACAAAATGTAGCATCACCATAAACAGCTGAAGCTAGACTATCTACAGACAAAAATAGCAACAGATCTGATGCACTGCAAATTCAAGTCCTCAGGACAACAAAAATGAATAAGCAGACCTCAAGTAACAATGTTAATGCCATTTACAAAGAAAAAACTCAATACAAAAACATTCAGAATTGAACATCACTTGGCATGTAACTTGAAAAATAAACTATAATCAAAATTAGTTGAAAGGTTCATAACTCAAGGTCTTATTTACATTACACAAAGCTCAGGTGCTAGCCTTGAATATAACTTTCAAAACACCTCCAAACATAGCCAACTGAGTCCACTTCTGCTGATTTGCTATTGTGCAAACCATGCTCAATGTCTTCTTAAGACAAAACAATTCTTCAAACAATAGCAAGTACATCACTAAACACCATGAGCTCCATCTGAAGGGAATTCTTTAGGAAGAACAGATTTTTTTTTCCCCATTTCTCAGCATTTTAAGTTTCCTGCTTGCTCTTATATTAGTTAAATCTTAATTTTTCAATATCACAAATTAATGTGAGCCACCTATCACTTAATAACCAGAATGATCAAAGACTCCACTGATGATTACAAAAATGAAACCAACAGTGCATCCCATTGACTCTACTTCTTAACACAAAGGTCTCAAAAGTATCTCTACATCACAAATCTTTCTAAATTTTCCCCAGCAATTGCAGATTTCCTGGTAAGTTTTGAAAGCTCATTAAGTGTCATATGAAGAGATTTCTCAAAGTATTCAAGTCAAAATATTTGTTCCAGGACCAGTAAAAAGTTTCTCCAAATTTATTTTTTTTTTTTTTTTATAAAAATAGATGCTTTTTTAAACCCACATCAAAGAGGCTCTTATCTCTTTGGCAAGGTACTGCTTTACGAAAAGTTCTCCAGTATTCTTACAATAAGCTTTTTATAATGTGTTCCCACTCCCCAGCCCAAATGATAATTAGAAAATAAATACTGCTTATAACTTTATAAATAAAAAGTAAACTTCAAATACTTTCGCTAAACAATGAAATACTATTTACTCATAGGTTGAAGGCAGTAATTTTAAAAAAAAAAAAACCAGAAAAACCACCAAAACAACAAAACCCAAAAAACAACTTCTTTAACTGAAACATTTCACAAGGTCCACCTTCTTCAAAGAAGGCAATAGAATATGCATTGTGACAGGTAAAAACCCTGTACCTCTTGTCAATATTCAAACACAAAAGATATTTAAGAAGTTTTAATTCACATATGAGCAATAAAAAATCTCACATATTCTTAGGATGCTAAGTAGTCATTTTATCCCCATTTCCACACTGACATACAACAAAGGCATTTACGAATTCATAGAGCATCTTGTAAACTGCCTTTGTTGTAGAGTTTTTCATGTATTAATGCACTGAGAATAACTTGTTAGGCTTTCTGTGTTTTGTTTGTTTTGAAGGAGACCTGCAATACTCTGTCCCCGAGGCGATATCCATTCAGGCTGGCTATTGCCATAGCTGCCTCTTCATAGTTTGTCATAGTCACAAATCCAAAACCTTTGCACTTGTTGGTGTTAAAGTCACGGATGACTTTCACATTGGTTACTGCTCCGAAGGGTCCAAACATTTGCCAGAGGATACTCTCATCAGCATCAGGGGCCAAGTTGTATACAAAAATGCACCATCCAGTTCCTGCATGTCCAGGGATATTAATTCCGGCCAAACTGGTCATTCCATCAATGGTCATTGGAGGAAACCTACTGAAGAATGGAGGAAAACAAAACAGAATCATGAAGTAACTGTTCACAGAAAGTTCCACCAAAGACATTTTAAAACAAAAAAAGATGACAATACAGGGCTTTTCTCAGCATCAACACACTGGCCAGACGAATAAGGTAACATTACAATATTTATTCTCTCACACCCCACATACTATGGACAATACTATATACAAGTAGGGGAACAGCGCTAGGTCTGTCTGAAATAAAACAACACAGAAAAATCAAAAGAAAAGCATGCTATAAAACCAGTGAGAATTAGTAAGTCATTTGAAACAGGAATTCCAGGGATCTGCTACAAATGGTTTCTCTCTTTCATGCACAATGCATCAAAATGAACAATCTGAAGTCTCAACATGCAAAAATCCAACAAAAGCCTTACTGAAAAAGTAAAAGTACACCAAATAATAACTTGGTTATTATGAACCCAGTAGTCTTTTATTACCTCTTTACTCCATAAGCCATATTGAGCAGATTGTCCAACCTGCAAAACATTTAGCATGTGTTCAATCTTCAGACTTTTCCAGCCTTTAGTCTTAAGGAAACTTGGTATGCTACTGCCAAGTTCCTTGCACAGCACAGAACTTAATGCTAAGTGGAAGTATCACCACTGAAAGAGCTGTGGCACCTTATTACACCTGATACAGTTAGCAAATGCAAAACAGATGTTCTTTTTTTTAATTATAAATTATAAATAGTTCAACTCGAAGTGCCACAATTAAGTACCACTACTTAAGCTTGAGTCAAATACTCTAGCATAACATTAGACAGTGATCACCTTGGTGAAATTTTCCAGATTACCAACTTGTTGTGGATAAAAACTTTACTGAGGCTTTTGACAGTTTGCTGACATGAATACCCAGACAGATGCAGGGTTTTGGATCAGTAACAAATGTTAGACTATGAACTGTAAATAAAAATTTGTTTCCCTACTTTTTTCCAGAATAGACTGTTTTTAGAATATATATGTACACACACATCTATTAGCCCTTCAGCTTCCTCCATGTGTTTCTTCCCCCAAACTGCTGAACTGCAGTGTGCCACCACAACTCTAAACCCTTTGTAATTACCTAGCTAATACCCAGAACATGCAGTGCCTGGCAGTCCCCCAATGCTATTCCTGAAGTCCCTTAAAGTACTTTAAAGAAAATTTCTACCCTAAAGAAGCTTTGGTTTCTTCCTGGCAAAGTCCAGACATGTGAAGAGAAAGTCTTATTAAAGGTTCTCTTCAGGACTCCACAAAATGTAAGTTTCAGTAAGAAAGAGTACACTTAATTTGTAGCTTACAGCTACCTTACAGATCTGTACCTTACTGTGATTTCTCTCCAGTAATGAGCTATGGGATTTAATAACCATTACTAGTATAGAGAATCCAAACTCAAGTGCTGCAGTACTGTAACTAAATCTATGCACAAAAGCTTGAAGAAAAAAAAATACCTGGTCTTATTTGCAACCAAGTAAGAGTCTCAAACTATGGAGCACTACGATTCTGCAGTGAGCAGGGCTTGTGGAAATTGCTGACAAGAAAGCAAGCCACTGAAAACCTAAAAAGGAAATTTAAAAAATGCCTATTATCTGCAGAGTTACTGTGGATGACAGGAGTCTAATGTTATTAATATTTGGGGGGGGGAAAGGAAGGCAAAGAGTTCCAGAAACACCACCATTTACAGGTCCTTGATGTAGAGAACTAGGCTAAGGACTTAATACACTAATGGTATCAAACTGTAACAGTTTTCATCAGTTACTTGGACAACTTAAAAATATTCTGGAAAAATTATCAGGGGCATCCACTGGACAATTTTTAAAGATGCTAAAAATTTTTAAAGATGCATCCTACACAAACTGAGGAACAGTTATATATAGCAGATTTTCGAAGTCCAGCTCAAGATTTTTCTTAGTAGGAAAAAAAAACAGCACTCCAGTGACCCTATTGTTCTTTATTACTAAAGCTTATGCTAATTCTGTTTTAAGGTCTCGGTCAACCATTACAGAGACAGGGCAAGTACATCAGGCAATCATGTCTGAAAAGTCAACAGCTAAGATCTCTTGCAAGTGAAAGACATTAAGGATCTGAAGTATCAGTGCAATCTGATCTACACAGCAACAGAACTGGAATGCTGCAAAAACAGTAAAGCAAGCAACTAAATAAACAAGAGACAATTTGCCTTTATAGCTATAAAAACTTAAAATTTGGCAAGGCTGCCTCTTTTAGAGTGGAAACAGATGTGTGAAGGCCTTCCCCAGAAAATTATATGAAGAAAAATATCTGATTTTGTCTGCAACCTCAATTTACCTTTTGACCAGTCATACTTCAACCTTACTCTTCCTTGAAATCTATAAAGCGAGACAGATTTTAATCTCGCTCACTACAGAACTGGTATCTGATCAGCGCTTTTTGAACCATTATACTTTTAAGTGGAGCAAATGACAGGATCTATTATGGTTGTTTTAGGCACCACTTTACACTTAATTTCTCAAGAAAAAAAAAACAACACTACAACAAACCAACCAACCACACTCAAACAACAACAAACAAAGCCACACCCAAAAAAACAATTTTCCCATGAAATTCAAATGGTCCTGGTTTCAGGTAGGATAGTTATTTTTCTTCCTAGTACCTAGTGCAGTGCTGTGTTTTGGTTTTAGTCTGAGAATAATGCTGATAACTCACAGCTGTTTTAGTTGTTGCTCAGTAGCACTTACCTCCATCAAAGACTTTTCATCTTGTGCCCTGCCAGTGAGGAGGGGCACAAGAAACCGTGAGGAAGCAGAGACAGGACATCTGATCCAAACTAGCCAAAGGGGCATTCCACACCACAGCATGTCATGCTCAGCATAAAAACTGAAGGTAGCTTGGGTTGGGATGGGTATTGGTCAGCAGGTAATGAGCAATTGTATTGTGCATCACTTGTATTTACTGGTGGGTTTGGTTTTTTTCCTTTTCCTTTTAGTTTTATATTCTCTTCCCTTGCTATTTCCCTTATTATTAGTAGTAATAATATTATACTGAACTTTAGTTAAACTGTTCTTATCTCAATCTACCAATAATGAAATTGGCTCTCCCTTCCTTTAGGGCAGAAAAGCTACCCTAGTGCTGACTTCCACACCTGTGAGATACAGCAGATAAGGCTGAAAAGCTGAAGAAATGAAAAATTCAGAAGTCCTGCCAGAAGTGCAATCAATAAACTTTGAATGCTATGTCTAAAAGTGAGGGTAGCCGATAGAGAGATTTTCAAGTCTGGTATATTCTCTTTGAAGCACAGAGACTTTATCTCTTGAAAAATAGAATGGAAAATGTTTGAGTGTAATACTGTTTAACACAATCCAGTCATATAGCCTGAGGCAGAAGGTGGGAAGATCAAAATAACTGAGAAAAATCTGAGGTACCCATGAATGTAGATAATACAGTATTTGTTTCACCTTGTTCTCACCATCTGTCCTTTTCAATTCACTAAATATCACAGGAAACTGCATGGTTGTAGCTTCAGAAGGATGGGAACATATATTTGCAAAGACAGACATGCAGAAAATATTTGAATAATCTTCATTACAAAAGTCTGTAATAAAAGAAGACAGTGTGGCATGCAGGATTTGGACAACTACAG
This sequence comes from Psittacus erithacus, assembly GCA_009867235.2. Taxonomy (NCBI): domain Eukaryota; kingdom Metazoa; phylum Chordata; class Aves; order Psittaciformes; family Psittacidae; genus Psittacus; species Psittacus erithacus. Next base: position 21,289 of record WYDI02005014.1, on the reverse strand, counting down.
AAAAAGCCAGAAAGCCAGAAAAAGGGAGGAAAGACAGCAAGTGGGGAAGAAGAGGCTGGCCATGGCATGCCACATGGCCAAGAAGGAAGCTGACTTGCTTAGGTCAATGTTAATTGAATCAACTTGCACATTAATCCATAAAAATCTAAGAAATTAAAAATAATCTTCAAAAGGCACTTTATTTAGTGACTGCATAAAAGAAAAACACATCACCTGTTTAAGTAGTTTTATTAGATACTGAAATGCTATCAATACAATGAAATGCATTTTTGGTTTTAGCTGTAGGAAGTATAGCCAAGTTCAACATTTTCATGTGTCTACTTGACACACACAGAAATCAGACAAATGCAGAAGGTAAGGAAGGTGGAAAACACTTGCTTCCAACACAGTTGCACACAAGTATGCTTTTGACTTACCTAAAACGTTGAGCCTGCTGAGCCAGAGGTGCTGGATACCTCCTGTTTGGAGAATGGTACAGCTGGGAAAGGATGGCCTGATTGGTTTTTTGGCTTGGATTGTTAGCAAACTTTACAGTGATGGACTCTGTGGCACCTGGAGGTTTCTGGCCATTCAAGCCCTTGATAGCTTCTTCTGCTTCAATTCGCTTATCAAACCGGATAAACCCTACACCCCTCGATGCTCCTGCATAGGGGGAAGGAAGCATACAGTAATTAATTCAGAGACTCTGGAATTAGATGCTAACACTTATAACCAATTGCTATGCTAATGGCCAATTTCTGTGAACACATAATAATTCTGAGCTTACTAGACCTGAGCTTTTGCTCAAAGAAAGACTTTTCCACTGGTTTTTTGGTTTTGTTTTCTTTTAAATTTAACTAAGATAAGATATAAGGTTGGAAAGTTGAGGGAAATTACAGTGGAATCAACTTAAACACAGTGAGCCAAAGTGTAATTCTGAAGCAAAGCAATTGGAAGGGGAATGGAGATGAATGCAGAACCAGCTGCACTGTAATCTCTGTTTGATTCATACTATCCTGTAGTACCTAAATCCACAGAAATTCCGTAAATAGCTTAGTCATCTGCTCCATAGTAGCAAGAAATGGCTTATGCTCTCCTGCAGCACTCCTTGAAATTCCCTTTGGAGCAAATGTGCAGTGAGGACGAAGACGGAGTGCAGGTTGTAAATCGCAGGAATAGTGTTATTGTGGCTCTGTTTTAACAGCCTGCGGTTAATTCTAAGTAAAAGATTCAATTTCAGCATACCATCATACTTTTGTAGGTGTTATTTTTAAAGGAAACTTTCATTGGGCCATATATTTTTCCTTGGTATAGAAAAAGTCAAGGATGACATGCAAGGGGATTAGCAAGTGTTTATGGAAGGTCTTAGAACACCACAACTCAAAAGTTTACACTGTGGTTTAAATACATTAACACACTGAAGTGTCAGTACTTAAACCAATTAACATTAAAGTTACTACAGCCAACACTAGTTAGTTGCATGTTGTTTTGTAATATTCCTAAATCCATTCAGAGGCCTCTTCTTTTGGTTCATGAATAAACAGACAAGTTAGACACTTGTCCTCACTTGAGAAAGACATTAATGATAAGAAATGTATTCCGTTCATAAATAATGACAATTTTAACCAGCAAAATGACAATAAGCAGGCATAAGAAAACTTCAGAGGCAAATGTCACAGCTTCCATTTTGCATTTCTCATGGCAGTTAGTGTCACAACCTTATTATTCATACCATTTTGAACCTACCTTTTCCAAATTACTAGGAAGGAGGAGAAAAGAAAGATTCAACCTGAATACCAGTGTATGCCAGAGAACTACTGCACACATACTTGGATCTATGAGTACTTAAGAATTACATTACATATTTAAAAGTTCAATTATATTTACTTAGTTCACCCCTTTGTAAAGTTCCACCTATTTCTATCCATGAATATATAGCAACACACTCTAAAAAGTTTCTTGTTGCACAAAGACTGGAAATCTGCCCTGCGAATCCACTGCATCTAGAAGTTACTGTTTGGCCATTAGTTCCCCGTTTCCTGCCTCTCTACACTTTTACCAACTCACACTATTAGAACACTTTAAATATTATGTGCCAGTATTGAGATTTCTGTATAATGGAATTGCAAAGGACTATATATGAGGTCCTTTACAGGTCAGCCAAATGTCAAACAATGGCATGTGCAACCCTTTCAAAGTAAGACCATTTGAAAACTTTATGACCTCCTACAGCTGAAAACTTTGTCACCCACAATACATGCAACTTTGAATAGGTACAGCTATTAAAAAAAATTAAAGCTAGCTTACTATTACACGAGTACATTAACTCATGTGTCCCACAGCCCTGGTTTGGTTGGTTTGGTTTTTTTTGCCCTTTTTTTTTTTTTTTTGGTAGATGAGAATTTCAAGAGCCCAGGTCCTCTGTACTTTGCTTTGCACATTCAGTACATCTGTCATGCACTTGGCATTTCATTTGACCGCTTATATTTGGAACAGGCCTGCTGGAAGCAGGTGAGGCAGCAAATGATAAAGCTCCTCAATGTCTGCCACTTAATCCAGCAAAATTACATGCACAGCTTTCCAAGTCTGAAAAGTAACCAGTGTCACTGACACCTAATCACTGGTTAAGACATCCTATAACAGTGCAACTAATCTGCTGCAGCTTAGTTCCCCAAAGACAGAACTTAACTGTTCCTTTGGAACTCAAAATCCATATTCTTCAGTGTGCCTGAAGTTAATGAAGCTACCCCGGAAACAGCAATTACTAAGTCCAGTCTTTTGTAATGCTAGCCTCAGAGAACTAGCTCTGCATTTGCACATGTAATTTTATTTTTATAAAAATGTGTTTAATAGCATTTCATAAGGTGCATAAGGACTATTTTCACATAGCAGCCTGGAAAGGAAGATTATAGCAGCTGCAAATTTATTACAAGCCATGAAACAGGCTTCCAATGCGTACCTTCAGGGTGGAAATGACAAGCTGGTCCAGTACAATCCACAATCTATTTTTGTCCATGCATATTTACGAACAACTCCATCAGAAAATTGCGTTTTCTGTCTTACATACACCTTTCATACAAGACAAGATTATTTTACTGAAAGGTGAAACATTTTTTAAACTGCCAGTCCAAAATTGAGAGGAAGTGCAAAACTGCCTACCTACCTGAGACTTGATCAACCAGAATACGAGAAGTAATAATGCGTCCATAATGGGAAAAGAGCTGTTCCAATTCCTTCTGGGTCATGGTTTTTGGAAGCCCACTAACATACAAATTTGCATCTCTGATAGAAGCTGAGCTTGGTCGCGCATAGGAAACCTTAGGAAAAAAGTAAAAAACCTAGACGTCAAACACTTTTTAAACAGTTGAAATAGAACAGTGCAAGTTGTTCTGAGAGTTTGGAATGTTTTTAAGGGCAGCCAGAGAAGTTAACTTGCAAAACCAGTTAAGTAGGGTCTTTTTGGAGCTGGCTTCTGTGAAAAAACTGAAAAAATGCAACACAGATTCTGCAGAAGGAGTTGACTATGCAAATTTGTATGTAATTTAAGGAATACTTTCAAATAAAGGGGACAGCTAGGTACACACACAGCAAGCTTTGACAGGGGAAAAATATTCTCTATTAGCTTACTGTGAGATTACAAAGATAAGTTTAGGAAGATCCAAGACTGTTTTCCTTTTAATTATCATTAAAAGTTAAAAATAAAATAAAATAAAATAAAATGCTAGGAATAAAGATTTCAGATTCTAGGTCAAAACCACAGACAGCCTAAAGCTCTTAAAGGTTTGAAAGTGTTTTTCAAGTGCTGTGCCCTCTGTACATTTGTTGAGCTTGGTATCAAATGATATGCTATCATTCACTAAGTCTAGACACTGCTATATCACTTTTATAAGCTCAAAAATGAATGGCAAAAGTGGGAATGCAACTTGCATTTCATCTCAGCAGCAGGTTACCAAACTCTGCACCAGAAATAACACTTCTTACAACCAAGTGCCAAGTGACAGGGAGCTTCTCAAGTCGTTTTAGACAGAGGTTCTTACTTGCTGCTTCAAAGAGCCAGTCAGAAATATTTTAAGATTATCAATTCTATTCTTCAACCCTTAGACACACGCTACAAAAACAGTATCTTGAAGATTTCACTGTCTCCCACAGAGTCTATGCAAGTATTTTATCCTTATTACAGGGAGGACTAGACTACAATATCCATGCATGTGGAACAGGATAAGACAAAACACTTTATTCAGGATTTTCACTGTAGAAAATACAAAGATAAAAAGGAGCCTCAAAAACCAGTCAGATTTTTCCCCTTTCCTTTCCTCTCTGCAATGCAGGATCAGCCAGCTCTGGGAAGCTGAACTTAAGCTCTGTTAATGTATCTGTCACCTAATACTTTGACATTTATTTTCAAATCCTTCGTCTGTATCATTTCCATGCACATCAGCAAACTCTTAAGACTCCTGTGGAAGTACAGTAAGAGGCAATTGAGATAGAGCACCATGGCAGTACCCTGAACACTGCTGTGATTGTTCAAACTTTTACCAAGACGCTTTGTGCAAAGGATCTTCCAAAGCTGGCTGAACAGGCCTGAACTTGTAATTGTCCAAGATAATGCACTATCCAACACAGACCTCTGCAAGCCACAGCACCGTGCTCTTGTAAGACAAGAGCCACACGAGCTAAAAACCTGTGTTCAAAGTGTTTGCCTACTGATCCCCCACACGGGCAGCTGGAGATAACCTCAGCCTTTTCTCCTAATTAACTTTTTTTGGAGATGTGCCAATTTAATTGCAATAGAAAAGCTGCCAGTGTCCAGCCTCACAACAGGAATAACAGAATAACAGAATTTCCCAGTTTCCATACAGTTTGTTTCAACTGCAGTAAACTCACACTGAGGAATTATTTTCCACTGGAGTTAAGCCCGCTGAACTAAAGATTACTTAGCCCTCTTCTACATGCCTCCTCACTTTTTTGTATTATTAGAAATGTGCACGATGGAACTGTCCACAGAATTGCTCATGAAAACAATCACTGTGATGGCGCCATGTAGAAAGCCACAGACCCTTTAGCAAAAACTGATCCAGTGTGTATGATCAAAGTGTTAAAAATGAACCAACCAAAACACTCCACCAGGAATCTGCTATGTGTAAATACTTCTACCTCAGCTTCTCATGTTACAGGAACATCTTCTGTAAATCCAGTCGCAGACATAACAATGGGAATAGGCATTTTCCAATAAAGTAATTCTCCTCCCACCTTTAAAAATGTCTTTGACATATCTCACAATTTTTTCAAGATACAGTGTGAACAGAAAGCAGCAGCTTGTTTTGTAGACTAGCTGAGAATTTTTAGGTTAGACATTCCATTTTGCTTTGATTCTTGCCATTTAAGAAAGTCTACATAAGATTATTCCTAGAAGACAGTATCAACTATTAGAGTCAGATTCACACAGCAGGAGTGTTCAGGACTTACGTGCTTGTAACCCACCACAAGAAGCCTCTTTAACTATCTGAACTCCAGAAGTAAAAAGTTATCATGGCAATTTTGCAACATCGGAAGTAATTCATAAATATACTTTGCACCACCACTTTTAATTACAGCAATGATGGAATCTTATAAACTGGTGCACATGAGAGACCAGATAGTACATGTTACAAGAACAGCAGCCATATTCATGCATGACAGAATACTTGATTCCCAAGAGCCTTTCACAAGGTAGATGAGAAATTCAGCAGACCCTTCAGGAAAGGCTTCTTAAGATTTCTTAGAACTTGCTAGAGTAGATTCAATACTCAAATCCAGATCTCGTCAGCAACATTAGCTCTTTCAGAGGAAAAGAGGAGAGCCTCTACCATTATTTTACTTTGCCATTTTTGTTTAAGTAACCATCCCATTTCCTTAAATGAGTTTTTGCAAAGCCAAGGACAATGACCAGCAGCAGAAAAACTACAGAAATAAAGCTGAGGGGAAAGCGGTCTTGCAAGTCAGAAAGAGAGGAAGAATCAAGCTTCAGCTACCAGCTCTACAGCAGATTGACACAGGCGGGTCAAGTGAATGATTTTACAAGTTCTGTGCTTAAGGGTTTAACATCAAAGTTTTGTAAAAACGAGGTTTTGGTTTTTGTTTTGTTTTCCTTAAAGAGTGGTAAATCTGCTACCAGTATATGGCTGTGCAGCCAAAGCCCTATACTCACAAGCTGCAAGTTTTTTCAAATTCTGTATGTTCAACCCTTACATTACACACATGCATGTTTAGAAGAAAAGTTTCTGTACCTTGAGTCACTTTCCTACTCTTTTACAGGTAAAATTACATATCTATGATAAACTTTCTGTGGACTGGGGAATAACAGGTAACCTGCACCAGAGGCAAGAAAACAGCAGAAAGCTTGCCAAGAAGCAAGGACAGTGATGTCTACGCAGGAGGCAGACAAATACAACAGCTAAGCAATGAAACACCCTGAGCAACTTGCCCACTTGGTTTAGGAGCACCTTTAAAAAATAAAAGCTCCATACCCCATTTGGCAGGATGACCTTAAGGAGACCAAGGGCCAGAAAATGGAGACAGACTGCCTAGGACTCAGGACTAGAAACAATAAAACCCTAAATTACCAAAACCCAAGCAGTTCTGTTTCAAATCCTTTCAGGCCCCCAAATTTAGCCCAACATAGCAGGAGGGCACAGCAACAAAGTCCATTTTGTAACAGTTCATTGTGTTCAGTTATTAATGTAAAGTTGGACACCAAGGGAAGCAGGGGAGGACAGGCACTACTTATAGATAAACCAGAGGAAGGAAGCTGTATAAGCTGCACACATCACTGGCACATCTCAGTTTTATCTGTCAGCTTTTAATTTTCTCTGGAGATTCACTGAAAACTGTTCCATCTAGTCTTATTTAAGATGTCAAACACAAGTTTTTCTTTGTATTTGGCCAGGTCCTCTGGGGAGAAGACAATTCCTGGGAGTGACCATCAGCTAAGGAAGGAAGAAACACAGTGACTTATATTTTTATTTAACAAGAAAGCTATCCACTGCCAGTCAAACATTTCACTACTAAGAAACTCAAAACCCCCATGGTTTGATTAAGGAGGTATTGTGGATTTTATTCCAGCTTTGAACTCAAATACCTGTTACTAAGCTGTTTTCTAAGCATGCATATTTGCAAGCACTTAGAATAGTGGTTGCAGAACATAAGCTTCACAAATTCCTTTCAAATAGGATGAAAATTTGTCTGAACAGAAGACACCAAAGGCCTGCCAAAGCCCTTAAGCTATAGTTTATGGCACTACTGTTTCCCCAGTCTCCGAACTACCTCGACCTTTGCTCTAGAGGTAATTCTACAGATGCTGAGAGATTAAATAGCTCCATTTTCTAAGCAATCTAATGCAGTAACCGGACTTTCCATCCAGCCTCCTACTACTGTTGAAGTCATTCTGATTTGATGCATGTCCTGGGTTCAGATAGGTAGAATAAAACCGAGGAAGTACAATGTAAGTCGAAACGAGAGTTGTATTTTTTACAATTACAGAAAGACGCACATGTAAGAAGCAAACTAAAAACCTTAAGTCAAACAAGTGACCTGTGAGGTCACTGCTGAATACCTAAAACTTCTTTCCCTCCTGGACAGTGATGCTAAGGTAGGGTAGAAACAAATGATTAACTCACAAGATCTGCCTGATCTGCAGTTCACATCCAGTAGTGCTGAGAATGAAACTGAAGTTCTCTTTTCTTACCCATGTATCACAGTGATGGACCTCCCTGGTGATTATGACAGCCCAGTAGCACAAATGTGGATACCATAGTTCTTAACAAAGCAAGCTGCCAGAACAGATTTATAGGTGTGAAAACCATGCTGATATCCCTGCTCACCATATCCAGTGACTGAAAGATCACTTCCAAGCCAAAGGATCATCCTAGGAAGCAGGAAATCAAGCAAAGTTATTGGTGGAGGGCTGCTTCAGTGAACAAGGGATTAAACTCTAACATAAAAGTTTGTACTGGATATGAAAGCAGGAATACATAAACGGTGTCACATCATGCATGGATGAGGTTATGAAAGCTAAAGCTCACCTGGATTTGAATTTGGTGAGAGATCTGAATGGCAGCAAAACCAAGATCTATACAAATGTATTGGCAGCAAAAGGAAAACCGGAGAAAACATGAACCCATGGCTGACCAGAGGAACATCAGAAGAACACAAAATACTTAATATACTGTTTCCTTGTCTCAGTCTTTACCAGGATAAGTGACCTTCAGGAATCCCAGGGCCATGAGACAACAGAAATTATGGAACAAAGAATACCTACTCTCAGTGAAGCAGCATCACACTGAGGAATAGTTAAACTGCACAAAGTCCATCCAGCCTGAAATTCTGCATCCACAAGTACTGAGGGAGACGATGAATGTCACTGCAAGGCAAGGCAACTCTTGGTTGTCTTTGAAAGATCATGAGGAACTGGGGAGGTTTCTGAGGAGTGGGAAAAAGTAAGTACCTCCCATCCTCATGACTGGCAAGAAATTCTCTTGTTCTCTGGGCAACTACAGGCCAGTCAATCTCAACTCGATCCTAGAGAAGGTGACTGAGGAACTGATAATGAAAATCTCCACTCACGTAAGTGACAAAAAGGTGACTGGAAGTAGTCAGCACAGATTTATAAAGGTGAAGTCATGTCTGTCCAACTTAGCGGTCTTCTATAATGACATGACTGCCTTGGCGGAGAAGTGGATAATCATGACGTTGTTCATCTCAACTTCAGTAAGACTTGACACTCTCTACAATAACATTCCTCACACAGCACACATTAAGTACACCTACACGTACTTAAGTACACACTAAACAAGTATGAAGCACATACCAGTAAAGTGGGACAGTGACACAGACTGAACTAGCTGAACTGCCAGGTTCAATGGGTTGTGATGAGAGGCATCAAGTCCAGTTGGAGGCTAGATATTGGCCTCCTTAACACTGGATCCAATATTGTTTAACATCACCTGGATGATGGGGCAGAGGGTACCCTCAGAAACTTCACAGATGATACAACTTGGAGCGGCCAATAGGCCAGGTTGTACTGCCATCAAGAGAAACCTCAACAGACTGGAGAAATGGGCAAACAAGACCCTCAAAAAAATTCAACATCAGGAAAAGCAGAGTTCTTTCTGAGGGGAGAAATAAACCCATGTACCAGTACATGCTGGGAGCTGCCTAGCTGAAATGCAGCTTGGCAGGCAACCTCAAGTGCTGGTAGCCACCAAACTGATCATAAGCCAACAGAATGCACCCCTGCAACAAAGACAGAAAACAGTCACCTGAGCTGCATTAGTAGGAGCATTACCAGCAGGTCAAGGGTAGTTATCCTTCGCCTCTATTCAGCACTGGTCAGACACTTCTGGGAGGCTGTCTCCAGCTCTATGATCCCCCAGTATAACATGGATATTTACAGATAGATAGAGTCCACTAAAGTGCAACAGAAATTAAGAGACTGAGCATCTCTGTTGCAAGGAAAGGCTGAAAGACCAGGCACTGCCAGTCTAGAGAAAAGGCAGCTCAACAGGATCTTAGCCAGAAAAAAATCTGACAAACGCAGCAAGACAGATGGAACTACACTCTTCTCTGTAGTATCAAGTAACAGGAAGAGGCAAAGTGCACAAACTGGATCACTGAAAAGTTCATTTGGAATTCTGTACAGATTTCATTCAGGAGAAAACAGCTTTTCATGGTAAAGGGTGGTCAAGCATTAGAAGTTACTCATATTGTGTAGCTAACCCCTGGAGATGGCTCAAAATCCAGCTGGACCCAGACGTGCCTGCAACCTCAGCCATTCTGTGATACTGCAACAACACATCTTGAGGAAATTCTTTAAAACAGACTTCTACCCAGAGTCTGGAAGTAACATGAATCAACTAAAGATAACACCACCAGGATAAGGGATTTTGTATAAAACCAGGGATAAAGTAATTTTCCCCCTATTCTTTCCGAGAGGGGTTAAAGATAGATAATGTGTTCCAAAGGGGAATTAACATTGCTGGATGCATGCTGCCACATATCAAGGATATAAACTCACTCTGGGCCGTTCAGAAGGGCAACATCCACAAAAAGTGTCTGCTAGCTTCCTGCAAGTTTACCTTACAGTACAGAACTGGAATCTGTTAAGACACAAGCAGTATCTGCAAAACTCCTCTCAATCTTCCTCTGACAAATACATGACTTTTTTCACAGTGACAGCTAATTCGCTGGATATCTATTGCCCATGCCCTAGCTAGTAAATGTCATTTGGAACAGAATTGGACATAACAGTTAAGGCCTATACTGAATGCAATTTAAAGAAAGCAAGTAAGTTAAAGCAGTAAATTCTAGCCAGTAAATACTCCCGTTACCATTCCAGTTTTGGTGCCTTTGAATTTCTGAAGTGTACAAAGTATTTTTCACATCTAGTAACACATGCCAATTACAGATTACCTTATGTGGAAAGTATAACAGTGATGACTGCTGTATCCTAATGGTTGCATACCAGCATCTGGGCACATTAGTCACAGGTATAACATACAAAGTGAAATCAGTACTCCATTACCAATATTCAAACACTGTATCTATCTGGCTAAGGACCAGAAGTTTTGGTCAGGCAAGAAATTTGGAGGAAACACAGAACTGCAGAAACCCAGCGTAACTGAAGTTTGATTTACTTTGGCAGAACATTACTAGTTATCTGGGATTACTCCAAGTAAGCACAATTAGAGAAAAAAATGCTCCACAAATTGTCACTCATATAAGGGAATTAATTCCCATGCAGAAGAAGCTTGCCAGAAGTATTGGATACACCATTTCTACTACTGATGTTGAAGTCCAGTTATTTCACTTGTGATACAGATTTAAAGATTCTCCAGATTCATCTCCTTACCTGTATCCTATCAGTTGGCTCATTCAATAATTACCTGGCCACAGTTCTAGATTCAGTTTCTTCAAACAATATACATACGCACTGAATTAATAGCTGCGCTAAAATATTACTTCCACAGCTACTTCAACAGGTGAATACTGAATAAGTGTCAATGTTATGCAATGTCAAAACCATTGAACACAGCACAAGTCAAGGAGTAGCCACAAAGCCTACCGTTTTAAACAGTTAATGATCACATACACTGTGCAACATTGAACACAGTTACCCTGGAGACACTAATTTAAAAACAGTTTTACTGAAGCTTTGTACCGCAGTTAGTAAGAAAATCACTTGTTTCTAGAAATGAAAACATTACACAAGTAAATCCACATATTTCCACTGCTTTAATATTAAATTTCTCTAGCATCAAGATGATTCGATTTACAATTTTCAAGTCAAAACTGTGAAAGCTAAAAGGTTAAACTGAAGGATTTCCTAAAAAGAACTAAGAGACCCAGTCTCTACAATTGAATGTTTCAGTTTCTTACGGTATGCTATTAACTATAGGCACCTTAGCACCATACTTTCATCTTTTTTACCTCCTGCTCTATTGGTAGCATAGAAGGCAAACAGTGTTTGTACTACCTGCAAGAGTTACAGGAATAAGTGATATTAAACTCCAAACATCTTTACTTGAGATACTCTTACAAGTCTTTAAATCTGAAATCTTTCAGTGTTAAAATCAGTATTTCAGTATCTGTTTACATTCAATAACTTCCAGTGTAAACTTTCAGCTTAGAACACCATTTGCCTTGAGGATAGGACCCAGTTCTAAGATTGTTTCAGTAGGGAAAAAAAAAAAAAACCACAAACAAAAAAAAACCCAACAAGAAGTCCAAATAAATTATCAGCCAGCCTGTACAGATCAAAATGGGTTACACCTTCCTGCAAACCAAACAGATTTATACTGGGAAGGCACACAGCACAGATCAGTTCTCAGCTGTCACTAACCAGTGATAGGCTGTCTGAAACAGGAGGGTATGTTGCTGTACCTTCACCAAGTTTACTTTGTCTCCCCTCTAATGAAAAATAGTTGCATTCCAAATAAAGCTTGAAGGCCACTTTTCCTAGTACATACAAGACTGGCTTGTTAAACATGTACATGCTGTCTCAAATTTAAGTTTTCAGTACAAGTTTTCAGCAGTGATTATTCCTGTAGGCAGAGCAAATTTGAAACGCAACAGACTTCCCTCTGTAAAGGTAATTTAGACTCAACTCTGTGAAACTATAAAAATATACTACTTACAGTGTCACTTGTGTGTGTAGATTAAATAAACATAACCATATCCCACAAATACTTTGCTTTTACAGCCTGCTCTGCATTAGGCAACACATTCAAAAAATGGACATCAAAAGTAACAGCTTTTCAGCACAACAACCAGAAAAGGTTCTATTTTAGCCCAAGCCTCATGAAGGGTGGAAGGTCTGACAGTGCCAGAGTAGCAGTTCTGAGGTCATCCATGGGATCCACATCTGTTCTGTGCCTAGGCAGCTGAGGGCATGAATGGAATCACCTACCAGTTTGTCCCTCCACAAAACAGATGAAGTAAGAACCAGATCTGGCCATGAAGTACTAACTGGTAAGGGATCATGATGAGCTACGCTTCCAAGGACAAATGGCTCACGAATACACTGCCCTGGTATCAGAGCTCTGCAAAGACTACATGAACAGGATGTATTTATAAGGGAACTGTAAAGCCAGTAACTGTCTCAAGACACTGCAGCATAGAATAATAATGTCAGTTGTTACTTATACTCTTGAAAATGAATCCTCTACAACCCTGTCACACAAGGATTGCTATACTGACCAGGGCAGCCATTTCCATGTCAAAATCACATGCCCAACTAGAACAGTGGTGAAGCTCCAGTTTGCAGGTCTAAAATCTGGTGTTGTGGAAAGTGACCTTGTCACAGCAAGGGGATGGGATTTTTAAGGTCCCTTCCAACCCAAACCGTTCTATGATTCTATAATGTTTAGTTATTACTGATAGGCATAGTAGTTTGCATCAGCATGACTAGCTAACACAGGAGTACCTTTATTTTATAAAGCTCTGTCTCTGAACTAGGATAATTCTATCTAGGTAATGAGTTTGCTGAGGAGCTGCAGGCTAAATATACCACACCACACCCAAGACTCACAAACACAAACTCAGTATGGTGTCTGAGATGGGGTAAGAAGTGATGTGTTTCTCAAAACTACAGAATGACCTCTCTGCAGGTAACTTCCACAGAAGTGAAGTCTCCTTGCAGATGTAGTCTTTCACAGCTTTTGAAACCTGATCACAGAGAAGTATCCACAGAGATTGACCCTGCAAAGTGTGAACTGGCTTTCCTTCTGTGCTCCTGATAAAATCACAGATGAAGACAAAAGGGCCTGTTTGCTGCAGAGGTCAAGATCAGAAACACCAGGCATGATGACTAGGATGGATGGGCTCTAAGCTGCATTGCTTCTAGTAGAATGGGCCCTAAACTGCATTAGAATTTAAATTAATTCTGTAATCTTCAGGTAATTCTGAACACAGGTACCCTACCATAAGAACAGAGTGGATGAGGAGAGTAACTGAAATACAGAATTCACCAGATCTGTTGGTCAGCTCTTCTCCGATGGTAACTGCACTTCATCTCAGTTAGCAACTTCACTTCCTAGCTCTTAACTGTGCTCCTTTCCTGTGTTTTGCTCCTGGGTTTTTTTTGTGTTTTGCCTTTGAAAGAAGAATAAAATCTGCAGTTATAATTGTCTTTTTAAAAATAAGAATTGAAGTACAATAAAAGATAAGAAATGAGATCATTCACAAGAATTTTTAGTTTCCTACTTGTCACTTTCAGAGAGACTCAAAGTCCTTCCTCTGTTCATTCCTGATTCTGACGAACACTCTGTCCCCACTCATGCTCGACCAGTGAACAAGAGCATCACAAGCTTCAGACACTTACAATAAAAAGCCTGTATAATTTCATACTTCAGAGATCAAGAGTAAATAGAATAATACCCAGCTCAGGAATAATAAGAACAAGAACAAAATCCAGAACAGCAGACCCCAATTCTCTCGCTTTTTGAGTTGACGTGAATCTGTTCACAAGTTTTCCCTTATTCTGAAGGAAACAAGCATACTTCAACTTTCATATACTGTGTCTAGGGAGCTGCTGCTGCTGCTGACAGACACTGGAAAACACATCCCTTCTGACTCTCTTGCATTATTCATTCCACAGATACAACTTATAGAAATGCACAAAACATTCATTGCCACTTACAGTCATTGCTTCACTGGAATACCTTAAAACCTTTCAGGAAAAACTATTGCTGCATGGATGAAAGTCACCCAGAGTCAACATTTAGTATGTCAAAAAAAATTCATAAGCCACTAGCTTAATAGAGGTCAATTTGCCCCAAAGACTTCCATAACTTCAAAAATAAATGCAGCCACGTTTTACTAAAAAAAAAAAAAAAACAAACCCAAAAACATTCTTTGCACAAAACAAGTATTTGGATTTAAAAAAAAAACAAAACCCAACCAAAAACCAAAAAACCAAAAAACCCCCAAAAACCAACCAACAAAGAAACCAAATCCAGATATATTTCCATGCCTGGCATTTGAAGCCTTCTGGACATGCAGAAAGCAATATCCTACTTGAATAGCATGGGGAGGTCAGAGGACCAAAAGATGCATAAATTATTTCAGCAGGAACAAGCAGGTTTTTGTTGCTTTTGTTGGCTTTTCCCACTTGCATAGGGCTTGGCTTTAAAGAAACATTTGCAGTCACCTTTCAGCTCCATTCAGAGCTGTTGGCCACTTCTATTACTTCCATTTCTGCATCAGAACTCCCCTAATGCAGGCTCTAGGAAGCATCTGACTGCACCAGAAGTTTTTGGCTGCAAACCTGCTCAGCAGTCTCAGGGCGAGCTGCATTTCTCTAATTTTACTTGGAAGTGAAGAGTCACGTGTAGGGTGAGGAGGGGGTTTATAATGGAAATGCTGTCAAAGCTTTAACTGTAACATAGCTATAAGAGTGTATAATTACCATTTACGTAATGCCTGAGAAGTTTGCAGGGGGTGGGAAACAACCAAAAACCCCCCCCAAAACCCACCACCTTTACCTTTGTTCCAAGACAAACTGCTCCTCTGCTTCAGATCTGCTACAGCACTTCAATTTTACCTTAAGAATACAGTCCTGAGGTATTTGATTACCTTGTCAAGACCACTAAATGATCTGGCACCATGCCCCCCTTTCTCAACCTTTGCTGATTGATAGCATCACTAAACCTCACCATATTTAATTAAACTTCCACATGGGAACCCTTTTGCTACTCATTAGATCAGTGTTCTTTAGTGCTGGAGAAAAAAGAAAAAAAATTGAGTAGGTAAGAAGGGTTTTTCTCACCTTCATAGCTCACTTGCCTTTGGTATTTCAACAGACTTTTACACAACTCACATACTTGGTTGCTCCCCACAGACATCAGTCAATGAAAAAATTAGTAAAAGAAGTGACAATACCAAAATTTTCCTCTACAAGTATAAGAGGCTCAGAAAGTCCTTGGTCAGTGTAAACATTCTAAGCAGTAGCTACAAACATTGGTATTATCAGTACTGTTCCCAGACCGAAAGTCATAAACACAGCACTGCACCAGCTACTAAGAAGGAGAAAAAATGACGGCTACTGCTGAACCCAGGACAATTACCTGCTGCACCAACTCAGAAATCAAAACTAGCACGCTTATTTTATCAGCGTTTTGCTGTTTTCTATTGAGTGTACACAGCATTTTCAAGAGTACTATCGCAGATTCATAGAGGTGGAGATATTGAACAGCCAAGTTAGAGGTCAAGTCCTTTAAAATTAATCTTATTCTAAATCTAAGCAATGTTTCAAAGGCAGCAAGTGAAACTGCATTGCATAATGCCCAGTTTTAAGGACACTCTACCTCAGAGGGCACTAATAAAGTTGTGGCACATTCCTCACTTCCAAGTCTTACCTTGCTGTACTGCAATTTCAGCATACATAAAGCTGATAGCTCAGTATTCACTGTTCTATGCCAAAATGATAACTAGCTCTTCTCCGTACACAGCTTTCTACAGCAGAACCTTTTTAACTAGGTGATGATAGCAAAGTAGGACATCTGCTTGTAAGCCAAGGATCTCGTTGAACTTCATTCCAATAGGAAGCTGGCAGAATGTTATGTAAGCCATTTCTTATTTTTTTTTAAATATATGCAGAGCTGTAAAGGAGTGGGAAGAAAACCTACTGATTTAATACTTCAGATACAATATTTCTTAAATCTCTAGACCCCTGACAGGTGATAATTACCCATGTAAGCACCCTAATAGTCCACCAAACTTAAAAGAGAAGGAAACCTTACTAACTCTGATTTTTAAGAATGACTAGGTAGGTAACGAACAGCTAGATAAACAATGCCTCTTACAAAAAAGAATAACTCCAAGATGTCTAGCCTGCACAAAATATTTTCTTTTCCCTAACACATATTTACATATAGATGTATATATCACCTCTTACACAGCCCTATGCCAGTCCAAGGACAGGCCATTTGTCTGTCCCCTTAGACAAAGAATCTTACTGTACCTTCTTCTTAATACAGAAGTCTCTTACACCACACTGAATCATTGAATGGTTTGAGCTGGAAGGGACTTTAAAGATCATCTAGTCCCAATCCCCTGCCATGGGCAGGTGGCACCTTTCACTAGACCAGGGCTCAAAGCCTCATCCAACCTGGCTTTGAGCACTTCCAGGGTTGGGTTTCTTTTTGCTCTATGATTAGGATGAATAAAACCAAGTCTGGCAAGTAACATCTGCGTGTAACTTTTAGCAAGGCTCACCCTACAGCCAAACGTAAACCAAAACCTAGCAACTTACAAAATTTCTTCTGTCCTTTTACATATTTATGATTCAGTTCCTTTTAAGAAACTGGAGACCTACCTCAAGTTGCCTTAGCAGACTAGGCAAGGCTGATGGGGAGGATGGGGAGGAGGATATGGCATGCTGCTGGCAGTCGAGACAGGCAGCAGTGGACCTGGGGCAGAGGAATCCTCCTCAACACGTCTGGGATAGTGAGAGCAACTGTGCCAGCTTTCCACAGCTCTGGCAGGTGTAAGGCAGACAGCAGTGGGCAGCCATAGCTGTCTCCAGTTCGGCCTGGGCTCTGCATCCTGGACTACAGCCACCTGCCTTTTTCTATCTTTGAGGATTTCTTAGGTAGAACTCATTAACTGACTTAAGAATTAATGGTGAAAATACAGTCGCATGAATTGACCTCAGATCTGCATGATACCCTATCTGGTGGCATAAACTATTTTCTTTGGAATATATTTCACAGTAAAACAGATCCAACTTCAAAATATACCCCAAGTTTGTAAATCCCCTCTTTTTATGCCTAATATAACTAGAAACATTTGCATAAGATGTTGTGGATGCTGATTTTACACTTTTTCTCCTACTTCCTGTTACTGCTTGCACAAATTAATGTGACAGAATGAAAAGGAGGAAAAGAAATGCTTCCAATAGCAGGCTGCTCTGTCATCTATGCACTGTTATTATTACTTGTTGCCTTTGACTTTATTTCTTATTGTAATGGAGGCAAAGGTTCATAAGGAGACGAGGATGCCTCTGCTAAGTGGACACAGATCTGTGATGGATTCTGGAATTCATTTTTGGCATTTTGCTTGGTCAACGTTTACCTTAGTCTGGTTTTAATTTTGCAAACACAGACTGACATACAGAAGCCTAGTAGTGGCCAATGTCAGATGTTTCAGAATTAAATAGGAAAAAGCCGCCTCAAGCTTCTAATTGCATCTAAGTAAAGCAAGGATGTTGTAAAAGGGACTTCTACCTAAGAATTGAAATTAAAATGACACAAGGAAGATGGTGATGATATTGTTAATTTTTAATGTGGCTTGTAAGTACAATTCTGAAAAGACGAAAGGGAGGACAAACAGGCTGGGTCAGAGTTAGCTAAAAGGAGGGAAAAAAGAAAATGGGAAGAGCCATCAGCAAATTACATAGTTTGTGCACACATTTGTTTTACTCATTCTCAGTAACAGAATTCATGAGTTTCAAGTGAAACCAAAATGAGAGCTTTGTAGGCAAGTTCCTGGAAGTTCTCTCATGTACAGGACTCAAAACTTATCTGTGAAGTTCAAATATGGCCACTAAATAGGGGTTAGTATAAAAACAGAGTTTGGGGGTACCCACAATATCTTGCTTCTGAATTTTGTGGAATCTGTGTGTTGCTGGTTGTACTTTTGAGTGACCCTTCTTGCATTCACTCACACCTTTTGAAGCACATGAAATCAAAGGTTTGAGATGTCTTCTGGACACTGCAGAATATGAGGGAATTTGCTAATTACCCAAAGCGGTTTTACTTTAGTTATAAGATGTTAATACAAACACTAACTTGATATGCCTTAATTATATAAAATAGAATACAATTTTCCAGTTAACCACTGAATTTGAGTCACATTTTCAAACCTGATTAAGGCGCTATGAATATTTTGCCCCTATGACAATTTGAAGTATTTGGCAGAGATCATAAGTTCAGAATGCAAAAGATGTCAATAAATAGTCATAAAATACCCATTTGACAGTATTACTGTGTATTTTTGTCTGTTTTGTGCTATTATTCTGTTACCACAATAAGTGAAGGGACTTTTTTCCTCTTACAGCCTCTGGCATACAGCAGTTTTTCAGCTAACCACTGGAGTACGTTCTTTAAATAGTTGCCCAGAAGATGACCTGTAGACTAAAAGTCTGTGGAATCTGTTGCTGTACTTAGACAAATCAAACTGGTACTTAAAAAAGCAATAGGTAACACTATAGTAAGAAGCTATATTAGCCTTATTTCTTACTTTGCCAAGGGGAAAAATTGGTGAATGAGTTGCACACGGTTCATGTAATTCTTAGTCCCTGATTCTGAAGGTAATCCAAAACCACTCTTTCATTTTCTAGTGATATTATATTTTGTGGCAAAGTGCTCCATGACTGTAGGAGTCACAGTGAAAATGCTCCAATTCAGATAATCTTATAGTAAGTTCACCTGTATCTTTTTAAGTTTTCCCTAGAGCAAGAGTAGGGGAGCCACTGAGGATTTCTGCTCTTCCAAGCAGGCCAACAAAAACAATGCACTGAATTTTCTTGTCACTGTCTGCAAGTAAGTGGCTCTTATGTGCTGTTTGCTCCTACCAGATTTCTCTATTTGGTAAGAACAGATCTTTCAAGGACAACTTAAATGACAAAAGTCATTGGCAAGCAAGTGGGTAAGGAGACTAATCACTCTAGACAAATTTTCACTCACTTTTAAATACGAGAGAGCCAAAGTGCTTCCCAGCAACAGCTTCTTCCAAAAGAGAGACAAAAAATGTTTACCTTTTCTGAGGTACAACATATTTTCACATTAAAGTTGAATAATTAAATTAAGCCCAAACTTCACAGGCTGCTTGCAACATAAATAAGGCTGTGTACATTGCAAAAACCCAATAAATTATGCCACAGAGGGCACCTTATTGTATGTGTAGGTATACTGCTTTGCACAGGAAGAATATATATTCAATGACTAACAAGCTAGCACAGAAACAGGAGATCAGAGGTATGGCATGACTCCAGTATAGACTGTCACACACATCAGGATGAGGACAACTCCCTCCATGTGGGAATGCCCTCAACTCACCCACAATATAAGGGTCCATCACCTAACCAACAAAATTCCTTTCAGTATTATATACTAATGGGAAACGAGCATTTCTACAGAAGTCTCCAAAATGTACAGCAAGAACAAACATCTTTTGAAATCAAAATACCCACTAACATTGCGAGTATTCCACCACTTTTCATATGAAGGGATATAAAAAAATCTCAATGATATCTATTTTTTAAAGTTTGAAGTAGGTCTATGGATTAGATTCAGAGTTTATCAAACTTTAACTGAAGTATCATCTCCAAAGAAATAGGAACACTGTGGTGTATAAACAGTAAGTAGTTTCTGCAAGGGTCCTGGTACTGAGATCTGGTGACTTCTTCCACCCAGATGTTGCCCCCAGAGGCAGTGAAGGCCTCAGACATCAACTTTAACTCTGCTCAGTATTGCCCAGAGCTCACCTGAGAAATACGCAAATTATTAAATGCTTCACTGTAAGCTCAGGATTTCTGTTGATTCAGGTAAAGGTAGACACACTCTTGGTTAGTTGCCTTTCAAATCACTGCCACACAGACATCCTCCTCCTTTTAACAGTAGAAGCAACTGTCCAATGTACAAATGCCTCAGTCTTAAAACGTTAGGAACCCACCCAGCCTCAGCCCCTTCTGCAGTGTGGAAGTAAAACCAGCCTCTTTAAACAGTCGTGAAAACTCGATCTGAAACCCAACTTGTGCCCAAAAGGAAGAGTAAAGAAAGGAGCTCTGCCCCTCAGATCACATACACTAACACTGAAAGCTTTTGCTGGAGTTAACTGGGCTGAATGTAGGCAGCTAGACACTGAGAATTACCTGTAACATGAACAGGCAACACTTACAGATATATTTTCTAACTAAACAAACAGTCTTTATTTTGTTGAAGAGGTCTACATTTTAGCTTGTGACAACTGAAATGTTCCAGATTTTCTTCAGCTAAGGACATTTCAGGCACAAATCCCTGAAAAATTACACATAAACTTTAATCTCACTATAAAGGTCTCTGGTGCTGTTCACAACCTACAATTCTATTTTCATGTCCTGGGAAGGCAGAAAAGGAGGAGCATCATTATCACTACGCACATCTATATACTCTATTTTCACTTCTCCCCCCACCCCCACCCTTTTTTTTTTTTTTTTTTTACAAGTGATTTTTAGTTGCAGAAATACAGTCACTATAAATTATTTAGCAAGGTGAACGAAGACTAAGAATTCATATACCAGCAACAAAGTCAGTCACTGGAAACTCTCTTACAGGATCATTTTGGTCTGGGAGACCTGGCTTGATTTTGATTCTCTATAACATCCTTTTTTACATGGCTATATATAATTACCAGAACTTCCAAACTTCTACTCTGGACAGATGCTTTTTTCATTTGCCCAAATCAAGACACTAAATGCAAAGATGTACCTGCAATACTACTGCAACACAAACCCATTCCCTTTCTCACCACCACTCAAAAGACAACTTTCAAAGAACCTGGAACATGAAATGACTTTCCTCAATTTTTCCCAAGAGCAGAAAATGGGAGAGACTGCCTGGGGACAAGAAGTCTGCACACAGGGAGCTTTCTGCAGCAAGGCATTTATCCATGTATTTCATTCATTGTTATTGTGAGTCATGACACACCATTTGTTAAACAGCTGTCATGGGTTCAGCAGTAGCAGTCATTTTTTCTCCTTCTTAGTGGCTGGTGCAGCGCTGTGTTTCTAACTTTC
>WYDI02005012.1:8373-44191 GCA_009867235.2 Psittacus erithacus | reverse complement strand
GGAGCAAGCTGCTCCAGTGGAAGGTGTCCCTGCCCGTGGCAGGGGTTGGAGCTGGAGGAGCTTTGAGGTCCCTTCCAGCACAAACCATTCTACAAGTCTGTGACTATCATCTGCTGCTTCTGTTCAGAACTTGCATCTCTTCCCAGTCTTTCCATCACATGTACTGAGGCTGCAGGCAAATCCTCTGTGGCATAAAGGTATTTTTCTACCCAAAAAATATAACCTACTTATAAAAACTGCTATTTTCTGAGTAATCACACTTTTGGGTTGGCCTTCTCCCCCAGCATTAAGTTCACAGATAGCGGGCAAAGGCAGAGCTGCTAGGCCAGCATTCATGCCTCTGCTCACATTGACATTTTCAGCTGTGACTATATAAAGAAAATTCACCTTATCATCCTCACCCCTTCTCATGAACCCTGTGAACCCACTATGTGAAGGCACCAGTAATGCTGAGGGTTTGAAGTGTGGCTGCACAGAGCAAACTCCCCCAGGATGTAGCACAAGGCAGCACCATCTCAGCTGAAAGATTTCTGTACATTTCCACTGGCAGCAATAGTGAAGGGATCGTTAGGAAAAAGCCCAACCAACTGAAGTACTGTTTGCCCACATCCAGCAATCCACATGAGAGGCAAAGCCAAATGCATTGCGTTCATGGATAGTGTAAATGGAGCATGGTGGAGGTGGCTGCCCTGTATTTCCCTGAGGGGCAGCTATTGCTTGCAAGAACTGAACTTAGATTCCTATCAGAAAAGAGGCCTGAAAGAATGGGAATGGCAAAGGCAAGTGTTGCACCTGGTTAAAATACCCTGTGCTTTGCATCCTTCTCTATGTGAAAGGTCCAACCTCCTGAATTTACTTTACGGAAGGTACAACCTGCTCTAATGGAAGGTGTCCCTGCCCATGGCAGACTTGGAACTGAATAAGCCTTAAGGTCCCTTCCAACACAAACCAGCCTGGGATTCTGCGATGATTATTAAAAACGCAAAGGGTATCTCACACCCACTGCTGAAGAGAGGTTGAACACAAATGGATACAGGAGAAACCCAGGGTTATTAATGCAAAGTCCCTCTGCACTTGGAAGTTGCATGTCAGACACGATCAACCTGTGAGTCTGTGTGTGAGTCCTACATATATAATTCAGATAGTGATATATATATGTGTGTGTGTGTGTGTATATGTGTGTATATATATCTGTATATATACAGATATATATTCAGAGATATATATGTATCTTTGTATATATATATCATATATAGATATGTCTGAATTGATCAGCAAAGAGAAGAAAACCACTTATATGCTCTGCTTCTTTTCAGACCATGGGAGAGGATGAGCTCCACCAGAGGCTGAGAAGGGGCTGAGAATCACTGGGGTGGCTGGGCCTGCAGGATGCAGTGCTGCAGAGCTGTGAGGGGTGAATTCAGGCACTGTGCTTGCAAACCTTCATTGTGGGGTGCGTTAGCACCCGAGAGTATAATAAGACTTTAATCTATTGTCTCCTACAAGGATTCTTAATGATCTCCGATAGTTTACTCAATAGATTTTATAGGCTGTCCTCATTCCAAGCATCCTGCAGTTTGACCAGACAGTGATCTTTTCACATAATGGATAATGTCCATGAAAGAAACCATGAGTCCTATGAGTCTTGGGGAAAAAATGTTCCTTGAAGAAAAAACACTGCTGGAAAAGATGACTGTGGGTCAAGCCAAACTGAGCAAAATCCTACTGTTTCTAGGGTGTGCAATCCTGTACATAGAAATAGTTTCTTTAGTACCTAAGTCCTGTGTATATCAGAATTCAATACTAGACTTATAAATGTCAGTTGCTAGCATGGGAACAGATGCAGTTCCTCCCAGCTGATTAACATCCCTGACATCTGGAATAGAGGACAGAATAAACAGAAAGAACAGAGGATTTCCTGTTGGGACATGGCTTTTGGGTGACAACTACCAAGAGACAGCAGCTCTGCTCTTGAGCGTGATACTCTCCACCTTCTTGACAGCCCTGGGGCTGGTAATTAAAGAACTGGGCATTTAATTCTGAATCCCTAGACAAAAAGTCAGGTATTTGCTATATGTCTGCCTGATACCTGTGTGAATGCAGGAATCCTTGATGTCAAGAGCTACACAATGGCCTCTTCGAGGCAGGGGATTAAGTTCCTAAGCTCCCTGAATTGAAGAGCTTTGATGAATTTCTTCTGTTCTTTTAGTGTTTAGGATTAGGTGGAAATTAGTCTTTTATTGGGAATCAAGGAGTATTTCTTAGAACTCTTCTAACTCCTAGAAAAGGGCATTAAGTATGCCTCCCTCCTCCAGAGTAAGTTGACCATATTTTATAAAGAAGCCTCATAAAAAGACTTCCAGTGGAAAAGAAGGATAAAGAATAAGAGGCTGATCTGATCAGAAATCCCATGGGGGAGCCCTGAAGTGCAGCCACAGCTCAGTTACCCATACAAGGTTGACCTAGGCTGTGGATTAGCCAGCCACCTCCTTCTGAAGCTACTGCTGTGGTCCATGCGGCAGAGCATGGTGTGCTCTTCATATGGGGCTCTGCCATACCCATTGCTGGTCAAAACCATATGGAGATTTCTACAGATTGTTCAAGCATGCATCCAGAGTCTAATTTACATATACCTGCAACGTGCCAGTGCCCTTAATCTTGAGCGAGCTGCTGTGACACAACACTAAGCTCTGCTCGACTGCACAATACAGGTGCTGGAAAGGCCAGGGAGAAGGGTGGGATCAGCAGGATACTCCAGCAACTCGGCTTGGGGTCACCCTTGCATTTGCAGTCAGGTGCTGCAAAATAGACTCTGGAGCTTGTACAGTTCATCTCTGCCCCTTGTTTGGGCAGAACTGATGGGCTGTAGAAGCCTTCAGGGCACACATGTGGATGTTGAGAAAGCCTGTCCCCAGGGTCACGTCTTCTGAGGGGATTTCCAGCAAGTATTCGGTAGGTTGTATGAATCAAGGGAGTTTGAAGGCTCCAGTAGCTTTTACTGCTTCAGGAATTTCATCAGCGTTTTCTTAAGAAGGCTTCAAGGGGAATGCTTTCTTATCTGCCCATGCGATCCTGTGGTGAAGCCTGATGTGCAAACCCAATACTACATAAAAGGAAGGGTTCAGTTAACCATAGTATGGTGCAAGAACTTGCCACATCAAATAGCACTTACAGAGCATGATTTCCTATGATCCCTTGCTGTTTGTTTCAAGTTTTTCTGAAAAGAAGCCATGGTAGGTGTCATGAGCTCAAAATCCTCCCTATTTTGTAAGCAGCAATATCCCAAATAACACAGGGAATGTGTCTTTGTGGCAAGTGGTGTTTATTCTTGCTCCTTCCCTTTGTATTGGGCCAGACTGTATGATCTTAGCATGTTCTAATTTCCCAGAATTGCAGAAATAAAGAAAAGCTGAACAATATTTGCAGATCTTGTGCTGGGACTAAATACATTTTGTCCCACTCTCATGAAATTAATAAAAAGAAGTGAGGCAGATATTCTTGGATAAAGCCTGCTGTGTTGGCTAATGCTAACCAGTCCTTTGTTTTTTTCCCCGTAGGCTAATAAAAAAGAGGAAAGATGATCTAGTTGGTACCACAATGTTTACTGCTGAGCAGCTCTGAGAGCAGAGTCCTCATCTACCAGCATTGTTCCTCTGGCAAACTTCTTTATGCCACAGTATTTAAATCTCTATGCGCCAACATCCCCACTACCTATGGCACAGGATCTTGGTTCTTTGGAGGAAAATGCTTCTGGAGAGGTGCCAGGAGTTAGAAGCAAACAAACGAAAAACCCATTTCTGCTGCTGGGATCAGCTCTAAAGCCACCACAGTTGTATCGCAACAGTGACTGAATGACACCATTCAAGCGCTCAAGCACTTTGTCCAAGGTGCCAAAAGGATCACAAGAAACTTACAATGCAGATCGAAGTTGTTTTGAAATGGTTCCAGTGATCTCACATCTGTGGTCGCACTTTGTCAAGGAGCATCCACAGAGTTTGTTGAAACGAGACTCAACAACTCTGTCCCAGGATGGAGGCTTGGGACTGAGACAGTCAGAAGAAGAAAAGAGACTGGAAATGGATGCATCCTCTTTTGGGGATGAAGAGGCATGTAAGGGGGTTCCTGCTTATAATGGCATTATCAGCACTTTTTGGTTGGTTCCAAGGGACAAAAATATTACAGGAATAACCTCTGCATGGTGAAGAGCTGGCTGAAACTCCTGACACATGGATGTAGAAGGAACAAAACCCAGTAGCATCTGACTGCCTCCCCAGTACCAAGGAAGATTGTGAAGAGTCTTTATAGCAGAAAACTCAGGAAACTTTTTATTGGTACCATTTCATCTTTCCCTCCTCCCCCTTTCCTCACCAGTTTGAAGGCTCACTTCTCTTTCTTCTGCTATTGTTAGACTGAACTTTGGCAGAGGAAATACCTGGAATTAGATGTGAGCTCTCAGTGGCTGTGGAGATGCCTTCATTGATGTGGTGCAAGGCCTGCACTAGAGGAGACTGAAGACTCTTTGCCAATGAAAGTGATGACAAGAGGGACTGGTGATGCAAAATGGGCCCAGATGGTGCCAACTGAGTCACAGATTTTGACTTAGTCACTAATTGGCATGGTAATCTCTCTCAGGGGATGATGCTAAGGGCAATACCAAAGCCAAACATGGGGTTTGAATCCTCACTCTTTCAGTCAATGAAGGCTTTGCTGCCAAAGCCACTGCCCCAAACCTGTATTTGTTAGCCTAAGTACTTCAGCCTTACAAACCTCATGGCTAAGCCCACAGCCCTAAGTGCTCTATTTTGCCATACTGAGTACAAACACCCATCCAAGTGGTGGGTATGAGCTCAATCTAAGCCTATCAGCCACCAAATAAACTCTTCAGAGAGATGGAATGTCTTTTACTGCCCTTCTTTGTTTTCATAGCCAAAATATTGATCACAGCCAATGATCAACACTGCCTTACAATGTCTATGCAAAGACAAAGAAATGAGATCTAAATGGTACAAAAAAGCCTGTGGAGAATCTATGGATTTTGACAGGCTTCACTTTGGAAGAGGACCTTCAGGCCTCCCTTACTGATCATAGACAAGAAGAGGCGCTTCTCAAGCCAAAAAGAACATGTAGAAGATCTGTGAGCTCAAAGCCATGAAATGCAAAGCCTCCAGACAAGTTCAGCGGGGTTGGGTGTCTCCAAAATGAACATGCGACTGCGTATGAAAAGCAACTACGCCGCATTAATGCAACTTCAGATTTGAGAACTAAATTTCTTGCTTGGGCTTCTGCAAGCATGATCTGTGCATCAAAAAAGGAAAAAAAAAAAGAAAAAGACTTCTTTTGAAATAGAAACATCTCTGAACATCAGAATAGCATTGAGGCACATCTTAAATCTGCCAACTAAAATTTACAAGACTTTTCTTGTTTCATTTTGTATGGGTATTATGCTGGTCACAGAACAAGTGATAAAAGGGGACTATCATATTAAAAATAATGTATTTTGCTAAAAATTGTCATAGCTGTTAGAACTAACACCTCGACTTCTCAGAACTCCAGTGTTAGAACAATCCAATTTGCATTATGCCTTTGATGATATTTGCTTCGTTGTGTTCCTCTCCAGTTGAACAGTATTAAGAGATTGGTATTTTTCCTTCTGATATTTTCAATCATTAGCATTTCAAGTATTTCCTCATGTGAGCTTTGTTCACTGGGAGCTCACTGAAGTCATGCTGAGCTATAAGGAGTTTTTCAAAAACAACCTCATTGGAGTTAAAAACAAAAATGGAAAGGAAACATTTCTTAGCAGCTTAATTATGTGTATTTAAAGCTCCAGTAGAGCTGATAATGTTATGTAAAACCTTCTCTCTATGGAGGAAGTTGCAAAGATAGCCTGAATTGCTGTAATGGAAGGGATTCCAGAACAGCTCACACTTCCTCCCTTAACCTGAGCTTTAGTGTGGACAGCACAGGGTGTTCTGACCACCTAGAGGTTTTTCCTCATTACTGCATGACTTGCCCTACAGAAACTGTAACATGGAATGCAGACAATAGAATCCCACCTTTAACCTTCATCTTCTGCGTGTTTATATTTCTAAGTCATTCACAGCAAACACTTTTTTCCTTAAACATACTAACTCTTATCTAAAGCTGACCAAAAGCAAGTTGGAGTAATTGCAGGTATGTGGTACTCAACTGACGCAAGTTACTCAAGGATGTCCCTCTTCAAACTACAACACAGTTTTAGCTGAGGATCTCAGGATTTTATAAGCTCACATCCACCCACAGAAAGTTGCCCTGCCATTTGCAATGAAGTGTCACTAACCCAATTTTCATCTATGTAACAAGAGGCACAGAAGAGCTCAATGTGTGCAACAGCACTGCCAGGAACCTGGTACCCACCTCCCATCCCACAGTCCGCAGACTCAGCTGCCTCTCCACAGCAGCTCTTACAGAAAACAGTACTCAGAGCATTAAGAATACAGAATAGCCTACCTACCTTCAAAGAAGTCCTAGAGAATTAAAGTCTACCTGAGAGTATTTATGTTCTGTTCCATGCCTGAAGGGCACTTCCCCCTCCAAATACACATGAGCTTTCTATGACATCCAATTCCCACTGCTCAGCGTCTGCAGTTAAAATAAACTGTGCAATGCTGCAATACACTGCTCATAACCAACAACTAATGGGTTGACCAAAGTTGGCTGCTTCAGTCTTCAGCACTGAATTTTCTTTAGCCTAGATGGAGAATATCAACTCAACAGTTAAGATGCGGGTGAGACCATTACTGAGATTGCGTTTGGGTAACTATAATGTGAGCCAAACACTAAGAAAAAGACAAATTAATTACAAACTCCAAAGCCTCTAATGGCAACAAAACAAAGTTTCAAAACCCAGCAGGCCGATCAATACCTAGACAGAGAGTCACTACTATGATCATAAAAAGCTCGTTTAAGAAAATGCCTACCTGTAAGGAGAATAAGGGTCAAAGCACGTCTTGGTGACTTCTGTTATCTCTGGGTTACAGCATTCTCCACCATCGAAGTTGTATCTCTCATAATTACAATCCATGTCACACACCCCATTCTGCTTCTTCTTGTTGAAGAGCGTGTGACGCACGTGCCGGCAGTCCCCACCATCGTACCCAGTCAAAGTGTGGTTGCACTCTGGATCACAGTTCTCATCCCCGATCTTGCTGATATCACAGTTGGCCAGGATAAGTCGGTGGCGAAGGGAAGAGTTCTTCACCTCCAGCACCTCCAGCTCCCAGGTGATGTTGTAGCGGCTGAAAGCCTCATTTAAATGCTGATGCTGGAACTCGATCTGCTGCTGGCTGACAGTGGGGTTCTGGTGTTTGTCATCGTAGAGGTTTACCACACGGTAGCGCACGATTTTGTTGCGGCGGAAGCTGGGGAGCTTGTTGTAGCTGGCGATTACATCTGTGTTGTCACAGACGGTCTGTCCACAGAGAGGAGGGTCTAGGCTGGTATCCAGCAAATAGCCATGGTGATAGCTGAACTTGCTCTGGGGGCTGCTGCCATCCTTCATGGGGGACCAGGTGTTTTTCACATTCAGTAAACTGTCTTGAAGAACTAGCTGAGGTAGAGGCATGTCTTGTCTGTGAATTGCCTGGCCCATGTCCAACAAGATCTCCTTCTGAGACCGGGCTGTCCTCCAGAGACTGAAGTGCTCCACATAACCCCGATAGTTCTGGTTCAGCGCATTTCCTCCAACCATGAGCACCTTGCACTTCAAGGTCAGAAGACTGAAGATGCTGCCCACTTGCTCTCCACTTGTGGCCACCTGAGCACCATTCACATAGAGTTTCATCAGGTGCCCATCGTACGTGGCAGCCAGATGCACCCACTGGTTGGGGAGGTAGCTGCGATGTGCTGCAATGGTGGTTACTTTGCGAGCACGGTCCGTCTTCAGAGAGAAGAAATAGCGGGGGTCTCTATTCCCCTGGTCACTGACGGTGTTAATCCCCAGGACCCATCCTCGGTCACGGGAGGTGTAAGAACATTTGTCATATAGTCCTATGTGCCCCCAAAAAAGAAATATGAATAAATAAGGATGACAGGATGAAGAAATTAGTCTTTAAATTAGTCCATAAATATCTACGTATATACACACATTCACCTACATACGTTAAAATGTTCATGTATAAGAAAGACGTAAAATCATCTAGTGCATGACTGTGGTAGACTTGCTGGTACTTGTTGCATGTATAAGTGGGATTCCCCTTTCCTGACCAAAGGCCAAACCTCTTCTGCAAATTCCTAACAGCAAAATGATGCTCTGTGCATTTGGTTCTTGCCTTCACTCAAGCCATACACCAGCGGTTGAAAATA
Organism: Psittacus erithacus; assembly: GCA_009867235.2. NCBI lineage: Eukaryota > Metazoa > Chordata > Aves > Psittaciformes > Psittacidae > Psittacus > Psittacus erithacus. Next base: position 35,848 of record WYDI02005012.1, on the reverse strand, counting down.
ACAGTCTTGAGAAGCAGTGTTGATCTCACTCACACCTCCTATCACTGAACCCTGTACCTAAGGAGGTCCAGAGGAGAAACAAGTACAAAATCTAAGTACTGCAGCTCAAGAAACACTGAGCAGCTACAAGAATTGTGATAGGTTTAAGCATCCAAATCCTACAGAAAGTGAATAGGATGTGTTGAGGCTACGTTCAAATTCAGGCCAAATGAAAACCTGTGAGAAAGTGGCACACGCTGGCACAGTGATGTGCTGAACGTGGTATATATTGCACCAGGAAAGGGCAAGGAACATGCACGGATGGACATACATGTTCAGAAAGATTCCTGCCCCCTCACACACACACTAACAACTTGGTGCGCCGCAGGGGTTATGCACTAATGATTTATCTTGTGGACAAAGTGTGGATCCACATCTAAAGCTCTCTCAACCAGGTTTCAGACAGCTCCAAGCAGTGGGAAGAGCCCACTCCTCACTTTGGGACATGAGGTTTGGCAAGTTGAAGACATACATTTCCGTCTTTCAGTTCTCAAAGGCCAAGGGATGCAGGGACAGCCCTCAACCCAGAAAATCATCATTACAGCCTTCAGCACCAAACGGCCACTCTCCTATCAGCACATGGGAAACAATCCTTCCCCCAGGCCTCCACTTCCAAAAGTCTAACCGAAAATCATAAATCTCTGACCATTCAGTCCTCATGAAAAGACTAAATATCCCCTTACCTCACCCCTGCACCCTAACCCTCCCAGCACTACAACCAAATAACATCTTCTGCTTCTAAGTTGCTCAACAGCCATCTGTTAACAATCACTCATTAACAGTGCAGTCTTGTCTAGTATCAACAGAGCAAAGGTTACAGGAGCATTCACTGTATTTTTCCTCCCCTCTCCCAGCACCCACCTTCCCCCCCTCTCTCCTCACACCCTTCCTCTCTCCTCCTCCTCCTCCTCCCCCTGTAAAAGTCTTCTGATGGGAAAGTTAGAGCATTTAAACAGGCCTTTTTTTTCTGCAGGCTGGTATTTTGCTAGGGACTCTGAGCTCCCCCTTTTCCTGTTGCCTTTGGAAGAGAGATCCCAGGGTTCGGAAGGTAATGTGTTTATTCATCTGTAGGGCGCACTCAGTTCAAAACCTTTGCGAGACCAGCCTCTAGTTTATGCTGCTACTTCTGATCATGAGAAAGGAGAAGAGGAGAACCAGGGAAGGAAAAAACAAATATGTCTAAAAAAAAGAATGACATTTGCTAGGATAGATGTTTACCCGAGAAATCCATGGTAGGAAAGCCAAAGGTACCAATGACCTTCTGGAGGCTGGTTTTTAAGTGGGTTTTGATTTTTCTTTACGGAATAAATACTTTCACAAAGCATTCATTTTCAGATGTATGAGAGCCCATAAAAGTCTGCATTTTTATGAATCTCAAATGAAGGTATTGTCCAATGCTAGTGGGTGGATAATGCTGCAATGAATGAGGAGACAGCTGGCAAGACAAGTCCCTCTTCCAAAGCAGCAATAAAATAAGTTCTAAAAAATCCCAACTTATTGTAATAGACCATTAGAGCTGGTCAGATATTTTGTAAGAGGGTTTGTGCCTGCCCAGAAATGCTAACATGGAAAGAGCAGAAAAAGTGATGCACAAATGGGCTAGTCCCAATAAACCTCCATGAGAAGGTGTGAGCCTTCACCACGGCCAAGGGAACACCAGGGACTCCCTTGGCTGTTCTGACTGCAAGCAGAGAAGGTCAACCCATCCCAGTCATGCTCCCCATCATCTCCTGCCATCTTCTCACAGTGACCAAAGTCTCCAGGCCTGAGGACAAAAGAGCAGCTGCACATGCAATAGCAGTTCCACCTGTAAGACATCCAAGATCCCTGCTGTTGGATGGATGGCTGGAAGCTCTGGAACATGTTTCTGGGGTTTCCAGCTCTAAGAAAGTCCACCATTCCATCTTTAAGGGTTGAGTTTTTTGGCTTTTTGTACAGACTGGGGGTAGAAAATTTCCCCCAAAAGAACTAATAAATTATTGTGGAATGGAAATTCAGTTTCCTAGCCAGCATTAAAGAACATCTTCCTCCGTCTCTGAAGTGCGGCATGATGCTAGTGATTGACCTCAGCTGAACAGATGGAGCTGCTGGAGGAATACTACAGAATAGTAGCAATCCTCCCTTGCCTTTGAGCATTTAAACCCTGATGTGATGCAACGTGTCTTGAGTTTGGCTCAAACAGCTGCCATCAATTCAAGATTTACAGGGAGCCAGAGGAGGGCAGAGAAAGAAAAAACCCAGTGACAATAGGGACACCACTGAACATGCCAGTATGAAAGCTGCTCAACTAAAACAGTCTACTATTCCAGTTCCTTACATTTTCTAGTTTAGGGCAAAGGTCCTTGCCGAATCCATATGCCACGTACAGTATTCTTTCCTCAAACTTTTACTATTACAGACATCCAGCTCTTGATGAAAAGACGGATTGAACACAATCCCTTCAGCAGCAAGAGTTGTCTTATTCTTAAGAGAAAGGAAAAAGAGTAAGAAAGTAGAAGAAACCCACACTCCCTATAACTTGCAAGTTGTACACTTCTTTATGACCTTCTTTTGCTCGTATGCTGTACCTACTTTCCAACCCTTCACTTACTTCTTGGCTTTAGACTAAGAATCCTCCGGCTAAGGGAGTGTCACTTTTCCGTTTTGTCCCCAGCACAATGAAACTCATTTCAGCTGGGACTTTGGATGTCATAATACAAGAATTTATTACTTCTTCTATGACAACTAATAAGGGCAAAGCCATTGGAAGAGGAACATGTGAAATAATTGCCAGAACTTCTGAAACTGAATAATTTGATGTTTTCACAATTTATTTCAATTTAGTAGAAGGTTCCATAGCCATGAGTTATTTCTCAGACGTAATTAAGAACATTTTAAACAAGAAGAGGCCTCTTTTACCCCAAACAAGGCTGGTTTTGAGCAAAATCACCCCTCACAATGGTTGACACTCCAAATTTCAGAATTCAGCTGTGACCACAACCAACATTCACATGAAAAACATACAGAGGTTAGAGTCTCATTTACACGAAGAATTCTTTACAATAATGTGGTAAGGGATGTTTTTAGCCACTTAATATCCCTTTACAAACCAAGAGTGGTGTAAAGAGGCCTCATGGTAAAGGAGACTCAAGCCAATGACTGCAAAACCACAATCTGGCGAATATGCCTCAAGTTTCCGAGCCAAGAAATGGTGCGAAATAAAACTGATGTTTGTTTTCCCCACAGCAATTAGATTAAAAAAATATGTACAAGACTCATACAGCAGCAAACAGTTTTCTTCACTTCTGCTTGCTCCGAGTTGCTAGAAAGGGATGGAGCTACAGCTGAGAAGAACACTGACAGCCCTTCAAAGTCCGTAGTCTGACTGATTTGTTCCCTGTAAAGCTCCTGTTCCTGAAGCCCAAGGGATTAAAACCGAGTTTTATCTTTTATTACAAGAAAAAGAAGAGGTGCTAGTCCAGCTTTCCAGTAAGAGGCATTGGTAACCTTTCTTTCCCACTAAGCAGTGAGTCACTTTTCAGACAACTCTTGAGAAGTGCATGAACGGAGTTAAGATACTGCATTCCTATATGCTTGGCCACAGGCAGACTTAATGGCCCATGAAGCTCCTTCCAGTCCCACGATGTTTGTCCCTTATAGGAAAAGTAAATTCCTAGGGATCCAGAATGGGGAAAGCTGGAAAATTGAACTCCAAAGGCCCAAAGCCAAACCTGGAAAACCAAAAATACAATCTCTCCCTTTTTCTTGCCAGTGAAATCTCAGTTCTCTGGCTATCGATCCACGATAGCTCCAGCACCCAACTGTCCATCTGACCTCTTCCAGCAAGCCTTAACCAAGGCCAGTGTATGATTTATAACCCATTTGTTTCCAGAACTTTGCTGGGGACTTAAATAGAGCCACATCCTTGCGTGGGCCCTGTGTGCAGGACAGAATTTCACAGCACAAGTACAGCAGGTAGCGTCAGCTGCTGAACTTCTGGACCAAAGTCCTGGGTGAAGACACGAGGCATTGCTGTAACCAAGCCTACGATGCAGAGATTGGACCAGATGTTTATCACCAGTAGACATAGAGAAACGGGAACTCACAGCTAGAGGCTGTGGCTGCTGGAGTCATAAGTAGCACTCTGTGGCCAGAGCACGAAAGAAGAGAGGCCGAAGTTGCCCATGCAAGCTGCTGTAATCCACTTTAATATTATCAGTAACAGACTCCAGGCCTCCCTCCCTCATTTCAGTGTCATTTCATGCATCTTACTAACAGCAATCTTCCTGGTAATCAGCCCAGCCATAGAATTACCTAAGAATTTAATTCTTTATGCAGGCAAAAGATTTCCTCACTTTGCCGAGCAATGGGGAAGCAGAAAGAAAAGAAAAAAAAAAAGGTAAAAAGAGGAAAAAGAAGCAAAAAAAAGAGACTTGTTATGCTTTTCCAGGAGCAGGGAGGCTGGGGGAAGGGGAGGAAGGAGGTCAGTTTGACTTTGAACACATCAGGTGTGCTTGGAGCCCGTCACAGCCGTGCAAGGCAGAACGGAAAACAGTGCCCCGCACTTCTGAAAGCTGGCCGTGCCTGTTTTGCTGGGAGACTCCAACCAGAGGTGACAGGACTCAGTTATGAAAGGGGAATTTAGGTCAACAATCAAAGCTGCAGTCAGGGGGCCCAAGAACAGGGAGCTAAAGGTTGGGGCTGTTTTTTTTCTGTAGCATGCTTTAATCGTTTAGTATCAAAGCACAGAGGAACGCTTGAAAGAGCAAATATTCTACAGGAACCTATAGAAAGCTTTTATCTGTCCAGAAGAAAATAATTAAACCCGACAGATTTGGGTTAAGTATCCCCATGTTCCATGCAATTGGATAAGTCAGGGAAGATCCACTGGAGCAGTTCTTGAGTTCTGCACTGGATATTTCATGGTATGATGTTGACCCCTATCTAGTTTTACAAAGGGGAGAAATAATCTCTGCTTTCCTCTGCTGTGCTTGCCCCAGCCCCCACTTCCTTCCACAATAGTTAAATAATTCAAAGTCCAGAGTACTTAAGGCAACATCTTTGTCTATACCATTTCCAACACAGCTCAGAGGCCTCCTGAGGTCACCCCCTGAGACGAGGAGTGGCTCAAGCAAAACCACCCGAGACCTGCTCAGGTGGCAACGTGCGACTCCAGAGAGTGAAAAGGGGATGTTTGCTGCTGCCACCAACCTAGCTGAAGTCACACCAGATATTATCCCTTACAAACTATGAGATAGGAGTCAGAGCAGAGACAGAAGGACAAAGTTCTTTTTGTTTTGCCCTGAAAGACAAGAACTTCAGCATCCAGAAATAGTCTAACACAGCCATGCCTATTTAATGTTGAGAATTTGTCCCAAGGCTCTTTGCAATAGCAAAATCTTTACATCATTGCCATTTACAGTTAAATTAAGCATCTGTTCTGTACTGTTTCTCAAATTCCCAGTCATTCATATACTCAATGAGATACCTTAAAGCCTGAAAACAGGGAGGTGAGAACAGCTAAGCCAGCAAAACATGAATTTGTAGTGGCTGGTTAGTTACGAACATTACATAAATCCTCCCCTTCTGATAACAAAATCATGTAGGCTGCAACAGAGCAGCCACTGGCATGGACAATCATGTAAGTGACACTTCACTGAGCCTATTGTGAGAATATACCCACTAACAGTATAGAAGAGCTTACTGCAAATAGATCTGGTAGGCTGGGGTCAGTGAAAACTCATGAGATTGTGAGGATTTTGGGGTGTAAGTGAACAGACAACACTGCATAATCAGATGGCACAGAGGAGCCAGCTTCAGTCCTTGCAGTATTGTAACAGGGTCATTCTTGGACTGGGTATTGCTTTTACAAGGGCTCCTCCATATACAGTATCAGCGTAAACAAGTATTAGTGAGAAGGCTGGCTTCTTATCTAGATCTCCTTAAACATTTCACAATAAAGCTGCAGAACCAGTGGAGACTGGTACTTGGTTAACAAACTGTGGTTGTTTATGATCTAATAACTAGGTTTAGGCAGGCTTTTAGATGGAGAGCAAAAAGCACATCCTTTGCAAGGGTCAAACTTCAGTCCCTGCTATAAAGTCTGGGACCATGGGAACATTCCAAAGAACCAGAGTAAGGATATTCTAACATCTACACAACAATTTATTCCTCCTGCTTTGTTCTCAGAAACAACTGGCTGTTTTCGGTTGAAGCTTGAAAAAACAGTGTGTGTGCATGTTGTTAGATATCATCGTAACATGTGCAACCATAGGAACAGAATTAACAGTACAGGCAGGCTTTGTTTGGATACTACTTAACTTAAAAGTCAAACTCTGCAGCCATCAGCATGTTCCTTCAGAGAACCACTGGGGTATGTAATAAATATGTGAATCTTTGCATCTGGCTTGAGTTGGACAAGGATTCAGGTTGGTGGCTGCCAGTTTTATACACTCTAGTGTGGCTCACTGATGATAAAGCAGCATTCAGTGTTTATGAAAACCCCAATATCCTTCAAGTACAGGGAATGGAAAGCTCTCAATAAGTTTGTTGGTTTGGGCCAAAGGGACCTTAACACACCTCTCACCTTCCAAGCTTATCCATGCTGACTGATCAGCAGGACCAGGTTATGAATTAACCATCCTATTGTAGCTGAAACAGTGCATTCCCCTTTAAAGAAACCCAACATCAACACCATTCTCACTTGAAAAGCAGATGTTGCAAAACCCACGGATACGTATCAAGAGGCACCTTCCACAGACACATGTGCAACACACAAACTTGCAAAACAGGACACAAATACAACGGCACATGAGCAGAAGGGTTCCTCTACATGCACAGATAAGCGTACCCAGAAACATGCTTGGTGGGACATCCATCACCTCTGCTTTCATGTCTCCTCCTCCCTGCACTATTAGTCAAATACTGATTAACTATCAAAGGTTTACAGAGAAATTCACTCTTGTGCGTGCTAACACGGAGTGGCTTTCCTCCCTTTTGTTGCAGTTAATGCTTGAGTGCAAACACAAAGAGTGTCTTCTGTGGAAGGAACAGACACGTAAGTACCATAACTTCCAGGCAATCTAAATGATAAAGTAGTATTTCTGGGCTCCTTTTAGAAAAGAGCAGAGAGAATTGATCATAAACTGGGTCAACATAGGTCAGCATACCTCAGAGCAGATCAGATGGCCAGAGCATCCCAGGAGAAAACGTTCTCCTGGAAGGATTATTAGGGGCACATCTGTGCCATCAGATGACTGTGCACAATACTCATCAGCTCACTGGGAGTTCAATATGGCATTTCCTTTCAAAATGTGCTTTGTGCCTGACAAGCACTGCAAGTCAATCAGCTGCAGCAGCAACCAAGCCCATCCTTGTGCTGGAAAAATGCCCAGCGCTGCCCTGCAGAACTCCTTCGATGGCCAGAAACATGGAGCAGTGAGCAGGGGAAGTCTGTGCATGAGACTGCTTGTGGTGCTGATCAAAATACACAGCCAGGATTGAAGGGGGGACAACAACACAGCTTGTTTTGCTCTTTAGAATTCCCTCGTCTCTGACCTTTACAGCAGCTTTAGGGCAGCGCTGGAACCAGCTGAGCAGTTACTACTCCCAGCTGCAGGGAGAAGAGCTTTTACACCATTGCACAATGCATGTGTTGGGGAGGGGGGAGAGGTTAGGGCTGAAGAACAAAGAGGGAAATCTAGTGGCACCTAAATCAAACATTATGATCAATGAGGGAGTGGGAAGAGGACCTGGGGAGCAGGGACAACCTTCCAACCTTTCCAGGATCAGACAGATGGCCAACATCCACATGATTACAAAACCAAAACAAAAACAAAAAATTCCATGAATGCAAACTAGGGCACCCTGCGAGGAGACTGTAAAAATCACATCATGATAGCTTAAGACTTGTCTTTGTAATTGAGGGGCATTTCCACATGAAACACTTCTAGTTATTTAATTGGATTTTGAGAACATTCTTGGGCAGAGACTTGATGAGTGCAAAACTTGAGTAGTTCCAGCGCATTTACACTGATTTATACCATGCAAGCTCTTTGCCTCTGTGAGAATTAAATATCTTACTGTAAAAATATCTTAGATCTTATCCAGACTCAAATATCTTTTTTAATCTGGCTTTCCCATATAACAGCATCTTTCCTGTCCTAATAGAAACAACCAAGGAATTTACCAACCTTAAAAGCGACGCCCAGAGCAGCGTGAACAGCAGCAGGCGGGATGGAGCTGGTTGTGCCTGTTTCTCTGCTGTCGCTTCTGAAAGGGATCTGGGCCTTCTCTAGTCATGACTATTTCATGCCTCAAATTCCCCGCTCCATACTTGCATACAAGTTCCAAACCCATACACAAACCACAGAGATATTTCTGCTTTCTAGGAAACATCCTGCTGTAAAAACCTGCCTCTCAAACATAACTATTCTAGTATGCATTCCAGATAGGCTGCACTCACCACATACTAACCTAAGTGTATGATTTTAGAGCTCAATTTTTTTCTGCTCTGTTTGAATCCGATTTCATTTGTTTTGGTATGATTTTCCTCCTGGAAATACCTGAGCCTGTGTTTCTGCTTTACAAATATCAGTGATCACTTGATCTGTGAGCACAATTAAACAGACATCTAAACGAGAGTTCTCACACAGATCCTCACCGTGTCTTAAGAAGTGCATAGAAACAAATTCACACCTCTTAAACCAAAGGCTGCAGCTGAAAATTCAGCCTTTAGTTCTGAAAGGACAAGATGGGACAGCGATGGGCAAACCTCCAAAAGGTCATAATTCTACTTCACTTTCCATAAGCGTTGCCAAAGTCAAATGCTTCTCAAAAGTAATTGACCTTCTCAAGTCTGCAGAACTGGGAGAAAAATGTAAAAGAAACAAGCTACCTTGGAAGATTTTTGGCAATTCCTGTGTTTAACTGAGCAGCAGGAAATATCGTATGTCCAACCTTTCTTGTGTTATTTCAGCCCTTCCACTTCTGGTTAAATGTGGAACCAAAGAAATGAAGAATAACAACATAGCATGTCCATGTACTACTTTCCCTGTGCACGAACCTGGATATACACGTGCATAAGGGTTTGAGGGAGCAGATCGGGGTATTCCAAGCACTTGGCTTGCATTTGAGTTTTGAGGAACAGTCTCCAGCTGGGGATGGCTCAAATGGAACAAAATCCTGTCTCAGAACACTAATTACCTTTGATAGGTCTTTGGTCTATATTTTCTGTGTGCAACACAGCCGAAGTCACAGGAATAGGTCATTTCAGCACACAGCCTAATACCCTCCGGACTGCTGTTCTGCCCTGAGACTGAGACACAGACCACCCAGCAAGGAGACAACAAGCAAAAGTCACCCCAGGCTCATTCTCTGCTTTCTCATTCACTTCTTTGTTTTTAACGAAGTCTGCTGTGTTAGCTTGACAGCCCTGACATTGCCAATGCTCCAGCTTCCAGAGAGAAACCTTGATTTTGCTCCCCAAAGTTTGTATCCCAGGGGTAAATTCCTGGCTTCATTGAAGTCAACAGTAAAACTCTTATTACATTCAATGAGAAAAGATTCCAGTTTTGGTTTTCAGCTTGCTTTCAGATTAGCATACTGGCCTGTTTTGAAGGGGAAAAGTCAAGTCTTTGCTCAGCACACATGAAACTGAGCCTGACAATTCAATGTAGCGATGCCAAGGAAGCCCTAAAAAAGAGCTGGAAATCTTATGGTGATTGGAAATATCCTACCAGTGTCAAGGAGAATCCATAGAGACACTGGAAAAGGAAAAGATTGGAAATTAGCACCTAGTGCTGCTTACTGTTGGCTTCAAGTACGTTTTTGCAGTAATAGCTGAAAACCCCATGCTACTCTGACGTTAGAAGCACACAGACACAATATGGGTGATGACTGAATTATCTCCTATTAAAGACCCTGTGATTTGGAAAACCACTGAATTTTACCTTGAAAGTTATGGTGACGTATTCCACCATTCTACTCAGAAAGGATTTTCAGTGATTGACTACACCCAGTGCTAAAACACAGCATTTTCTCTGTTTGAAGTTGCTTAGTCTCCATGTGCATCCATTGGATTTACTCATATCCTCTATTATTAGTTTTCCCACCTCCAATTATCAGATTAATATTCCCTAAAACATATACTTAAAGATCATGATAATCAAGTCACTTCTTAAACTTCTGGAGTCGAACACTTGAAGATTTGCTTCTAATCATGTAATTATTGTCATTGTTAATTATTCTGTCTAAATCCTCTTTCATCCAAGAATCTTCTTAAACTGTGGATACTGGAGTTGTACAAAGTACTGCGGCAGCACTGTCAGTAACAGGGATAACGCAACCTCCCCTATCCCATTCAATGCTTCCCTGTTTACATAGCCAACGACGACTCCAAACCTTTGGCCACAGCATCACACTGGCAGCTCCCATTTACAGTTTTTATCTATTCGGACAGCCAGTTACTCCTACTACTTGTTTAGCTTCCAGGTGAAAGACTCTGCCCCCACTATTCATCCTTTATGTAGGACCTGCCATCCCTCTTCCTATATAGATGACTTCACATTTGGCTTTATTCTAATGCATACTGTTTGCATGTTCTCAGTTTCCGAAACCACCCAACTGAGAGTCCTGTTTTGGTCATTGTTTACCACTCCCTCAACTCTGCAACATCTGCAAATTTTATCAGCATGGATTTTTATGTTTTCTTGCAGGTTGTTGACAGAAAATGTTAACTTGTAAAGAGCCAAGTTTGCATTGTGCCAAAGAGGAGGGAGTGTGGCCAGAGTCGCACTGTTCAGGCAACAGTGCTGTTTTTCAGTAGGGGAAAATAAATACCTGTGATGCTCACGAATACGAGCTTACACAAGTCAAGAGAAAAAAGATGGGACAAATAGATAAGTAGGAGATTGGCAAGATATGCCTATTTTTATGTCTTTTTGTCTCTTTGGCATTCCACAAGCTTAGTCTCCTCTCTACAGCAGCACAATGCTGCAGGGACCCAGCAGGACCCTGGGCAATAGGGATTCCTGGCTGAGAATTTCCTCTTCCACAACAGAGTGGCATTTGCCATTTACAGCACCATACAAAAGCAAAGGGCTGCACTGATGGTATCAACCTCTTCCTTACAAACAACATCTCTCTGAGGTTCCTGAGATGCAACCTCAATAATGCTGAGAATCATTGTCCCACCTTCGCAGGCGGAAAGGACAGTGGTGAAGCACGTCAGAGCAATTGCAACAGTGGCAACTAAAACCCCAAAGCAACCTGTGCACCTCCAAGCGCTGTCACAAAATCAGCAGCCTGGATTCACAGAAGAGGGAGCCTGCTTCTCTCATGCAGCAGTTTCATCACTGCGGAAACAAACACCCTTTCTTTCTCCTAAAGCATCTCATTTATCACTGAAGGAAATCTCTGTTCTCTTCCCAAAACCACCAGCCAAAAAGAAACCTCTGCCCTTCGCAACTGCCTGTTTTCTTGTCTGCCAACTAGTCTCTGTCTCTCCTTTCCTCACAGAACATCTTATTGCAGTGCCCTTCCATGATAACTTTCACAATCAAACGTGTGCCTCGCCAAGCTTGCCCTATCACCAGTGTTCGACAAGTGTCAGGCAAACCCCATAAAAGCCAGGCTGGGAGTTTGTCAGTGCAGAGGACACCATGTGTTGAACACATTGACAGTTCCCAATAAATAACATCCCTGCTGAACAGCTGGGTGGATTGCTTGGGTTGGGAAGAATGTTGGCCACATTGCCTACTTACGCGCATCCTCCTCAATGATGCACAGAAGATCCTGTGCATGGGGAGCGGAAATACATCACTTCCAGAAGATACCAAAGTATTTAAAAGAAAGAATAAATTATCTGAACCAGTTTAGATCCTGACTCAAGGTTTATGGCCAATTTCAGACATACAGATGTGCAATAAAGCATTGAGTTTCTTGGTATAGGTACAAAAGACATTCACCCTGAGGGAGGGAAAGAGAGAGATGTGTGATGGCAGAAAGAACTATCCTAATCCTGCTTCCTTCTTCCCTCTTTCTCTTATTAAACACATAGCTCCCATTTCATTCAGTGCCTTCTTAAGTTACCAAAGCACAGAAACTTTTCACCAAAAGAGTTTGGCCTTCTCAGTATGAGACGGAACATATGGATGGGGCAGAAAGGCCCTTGCTTCTCTGCCTCTCCACCAGCACTTGAGGCAGAAGGAAGAGTTTGGTCCGGTCCTCAGCCTTCCACCACTGCAAGGGGTCTTCCTCCATGAGTGCAAGTGCTCCCAAGCTCACCTCTGCTGCTCAATTCCAACCCCACAGAAACCACTGGAGAAGAAACACAGACCCCTCACGGTATCATTCTGCCTCTGTGGGATGCAGCTGCTGTTACTTCTCTCTCTGGCCTGCTCCATGGAGCTTGCAGGTGTTTGGATACAGCCATTTCCAAGTCAAACTGGCGGTATGTTGATGTTTAAAACAAACTAAACTAAACTCCTGGTATTACAGCATATAGCTGAAGCCCACCACTGCTTGAGCAGTGCCTCTGGTGAGACACACTATGTAAACAGTCGGTTTGATTAAACCATCTCAAGCAAGAGGGCGTTGGGGAATTCCAGCCTTTCCCGATGCAGAGCAGAAGATCCTCTGCTCTTCATTAATTCAGAGCTCTTCAAAGGGCAAGAATGAATCTCCTCCTAGGAGAAACTGTTGATAGTTAATCCTGGAATTCTTGGAGGAAGCTCACCCGTATAAATCAGGATCATTTCCACCACCCCCGTCCCCCTTCTTTATTCAATCTGTTCACAGGCAAAGGAATTGTGCAACAACTGATAAACTTTGTCCGTGCTGCGCTACGAAATGCTCATTCCTGATTGCCTTCCCCCCTGTTGGGGTGGGAGGTGGACAGACCACACTAGAAGAGTCTTACAGATAAGACTTGACAGAAAATATTTGTACAATAAGAGAGACTGCTCTTTCAACAGAAAGCAACAGCTCAGACTATTTGAAGCTGTCACATTTTAAGGTATGGCCATTCTGCCAGCGCTGGAGACCTCTTGGAATGCATCTAAAACTTCAAGGCTTTTAGGACTAAAAAGTGGGACCACAAATTTCACATCTATTTTATCTGTTAAAACTCCCATATTCTCAGTTTCTAAAGACATTCCCTATGGAAAAGGGGGAGCCTGGGATGATGACATGAGCAATGCATCATTACCACACCTCTGCACGAGTGAGGAGCCATAGCCCTGCTCAGTGCTGCCCCTTGAGCTTTTCACTATCTGGTGATTTCCCTACACATTTTGATAGCCAGAAAGGCTTTTTAGAGGATCCCAGTGTCTCCTGGAAGGAAAAACCCCACATAATTCCCTCACCTCCTACCTGAGACCACCAAGGTGCAGTACTAACGGTATAACTCAGGAGCACCACAGGAAAATTGAGTTTTTCTTGCATTCCCCCTGCGCTGTAAAGGGTTTGGGGGACCTCTGGGACAAGTTAAAGCATTCCGTGTTTCCCAGCATCGTTATTATGCCTATCCATCCTTTGCTCCAGAGCTCGTAGCGACTACGCAGGTCTCATGGTTCCTATTTCCTTGGCTCCTACTCTCTCCTACTTCCTTAAGTTGATGGTTCTGCGAGAGTGATGTGCAACCCCAGACTCATCACCCTTGTGCTCAGGCTATAGCAGGACAATTATCCTTTGGGCTATTTTAGTCCTTTTACAGCCTTTGCGCAACTCATGAACAAGAGTTTTGCCAGGAGCCAGGATTTCAGGCTTTAAAAAAGAGAAAAAGACAAAACCTGTAGATTTAACAAGAACTTCTACAAGTTCATTGACACCAGCCTTCTACTCAGGGTTCCTGAATGCTGTCCACCCTATATTCACACTATGATGTTACTCCCTTTTTCTTCATGTTTTCCATGATGAAGGGAAGAGAAGAGAAGGAGGCACAGTGAGACGGACAGGCAAACATCTCAGCAAAGGAGCTCCTACAAGCAGATGCAGAGCAGGAAACATCCAGCAACCCCGCTGGCTCCAGCCCACAGCCTGGACCTGCGTGCATGGTTGATTTTCATTAGCTAACTGTTCTTCCTGTGAACTTCCTCTGAGGGTGTTTGTTTATAAACAGAAGAGGGGAAATTATTGCTGGAGATGGGACAGCATGGGAGGGGGTGAAGGAGTTTAGGGCCACAAAACTGGAGGGTAGAGTTCAGAGGGTGTTTGTTGCTGGAAAACACAAAGGTCTCGCTGCACAACTGGTCTACGGCCTAACTTCACAGCCTGGAGGGATTATGATAGGTATATACAGAAAATGCTCCAAAAAGTAAAAACAACCCCGCATTGCACAAATGTTTCCCACTGCATCACCGTAACCATTACACGCCCAAATGAAACCATCGACAGCCATGACGGTGGTTGGAGGTTGTTCTCCATGACGTCCACTTCTCAGCTTGTTCACTTTCCCCATTGCACACACTATGTCTCTGCCCCAGATTCTACATGTTCATTGGTCTGGAGCAGCCCCCCCGATTTCCTCTCCAAAGGAGTTACTCTAGGTTTACATTGGTGTGTTTAACAGCAGTATCTGGCTTGTACTGCTCACCCATCTCTCTGCCAAGTACATGTTTCAAAATCATGTGCGTAATGCATTTAGTTAACATTTGCTTTTTCTCCCAGCACTCCTTTTCTCCCTGAACATCTCCATTCATGAGCTACAGCACTGCAGGCTTCCAATTCTTGTCTAGTTCCTGCTGAAAATAATTCCCATTAAATTATCACTGGTGAAGGGTGCTGTTTTGACCTCAGAGAGGCTGCTCTGTTTGTCCACAGACAGATGCAATGTAAGACAGTAGTAATGCAAGCTCCAGATTTCAACCTTAGCACCTCAGACTTCACAAGCACAGATGATGCTGAATTCAGAACAAAATCATGCTGATTGTATGATGTACAGCCTCTTTGGTGATGCTCCTAACAGAAACATGGGTCACTTAGCCATTAAAGTGTGCACCAGATAATGATCCCTCCCTAGAACAGTCTGGGGCACTAACACACTGCACGCAAAGCCCCTTTTGCAACCTCTCACTTGATCTGTATTTAACTATTATAGAACAGTTTGGGTTGGAAGGCATCTTCAAGCTCACCCAGTTCCAATCCCCTGCCATGGGCAGACACACTTTCCACTAGACCAGGTTGCTCAACTGTGAGCTGCTTTTGTCCTTCATTAATAAGCTGTGATATCCAGAGGCAGATTTTCAGCATTTCCTGGGAAGACAAGCAGTTACGTATTTTACAAGCTGTTTCAGCAAGTCAATATATTAATCAATGCACAGATGTATAAAGAATATCAAAGTGTTCTAATCTAAATAAGAGTCCTCTGAACTAAGGGGCTCTGCTGATATTTGCTTTTCTCTTCCATTATGGGCAGCATACGCTGTTCCATTTGAGAAATACAATAACTCATGCTGATTCAGACATCACCAGCATGTCTGGTTCAGAGATATTAATTCCAGACCATCTGATTTTTTGCCATCTCCACAGAGCTCATGTCACAAATGTCAGCTGCCTTCCTCTCCCATCCCCTGTGTTGCCAGTTCTGTCAGCAGTGCGACACCAGCTCAAAGACTTCATCACCACCATTAGCCCAGTACAGCCATTACCCAGTGAAGAACCATCAGAAGGAAACATCCTACAGGAATTAGGGTGTGTTGGCTTCACATGGAGAGCAAGTTAGGCTACGGAATAACTGCCCTTGCCCCTGAAAAACCCAACAAATGTTTAACAAAAGGCCAACCCTGCTGGGCTCTGTTCCTTGCTCTTGTCACCAACACACATCTTGGTTAGACCAGAGCATCCCTCTGTTCCTCAGTTTCCCTGGTTTTAAGGACAAAGTTCTCTCACGCCTGAGAAACTTATCACCACCATCAGGATGATGTTCTGAGGCTGTTATCGGGATGACAAACCACTGTCTTACTGTAAAGAGAAAGGAAAATAACAGCACTAAGATACATTAGTACAGGAGCAAAACCCCTATGTTGAAAACTAAGTAATAGTGGTAACAGTGAAGGCCTTTCTTTTCCATTTCTTTTCCCTGTCTTAAATAAAACAAACAAAATAATGGTGATAAGATCTGTTTCCTTAATCCAGTGGATGAGCTTTGTGAATATGCTTCCAACACTAACAGCAGAGAACAGGCAAGGAAGAAAATGAGGGAGGAAAAGAGCCTGCAGCTGATGCTTGGTGTCGGGAACAGGGCTGCTGCTCTTCTCCCAATTCCATGACGACACAAGACTCCTGGGAATCAGATGAGGGAGGGGAAGATGGGTCAGAAGAGAGAAATCCATATGGGAAAGTGATTTAAAGCAAACAGAGAGACAATAAATTACATAAGGAAAAGGAGGGAAAACACAGCAGAAGGGAGGAAAGAGAAGAGATAAAAGAGTCAGAAGGAAGACTCAAGGAAAGCCTACCAGACCCCAGGAGGTGATCAGCAAAGAACAGAGTGGTTTTCTTCTCTAACACAGCAATTGTTTTGCTTTCATGAGCTGGTATCATATCTCTTAGATGCTGCTTCACCAGGCCAGTTCCAGATGCTTCTCAGTTTCACTTCACCCTCACTCCCTCTTTGTGAGAACAACCGCTCGCTCCTTGTTTGTGTACCACTAGGATGGATATTAAACAGAACAGTATCAATAATTCCTGGAAAAGATGCACGAACATACGCCTGACTAAGCACACAAACACACAGCCTGCTTACCCTCTGTTCCCACAGCACTTCCAGCACCAGTTGGCTGAAGCCACCAACCTGGTGGCCACCTTTGGTCTGCCAGCAGGGGATAACCACCTTCCCATGGGAAAAGAAGATGAGAACTGCAGGGAGCATGGGGTTACCCACAGCATACGCTTGTTAGGGAGGAGGGAGCCAGCAACTGTGTGGAGCAGGAAGAAGGGAAAGACGGGGGAATCAAGGACACCAGATAGTAGAGAAAGAACTGAAGCTATGATGGTGATAAGAGAGGGTGGAGAGATTGGACAGGAAAGTTCCGCACTTACATCACCCAGCAAAACAGAAACCCAGTCAGTGTGTTTTGAATAAGTGCTCTTTTTGACACTGAAAAAACAGAAAATGAGAAAAAAAAAAGAAGAGAAAGGTTGAAAGAGACAGAGGCCAGAGTGGGGTTTGGAGTACAACAAAACCAACCAAACCAAACACGGCCCCTTCCCCTGGCCAATTCCTCTGACATTAAGTAAGGCTTTGCATTTTTATTCCTCTTGTATCCAAAGCAAGAAAGCACAGCAAAATAAAGGATGGTAAAGCAAGGACCATGGAAGGGTCCAGGCTGCAGGAGAGGGATGCAGAAGACTGAAATCAGAGCCTGAGCCAGAGTTAGCCAAGGTCAGTGGTATTTTATCATGAACTTGAACAGGTTTAGGATCAAACTCATGCTGCCTGCAGAAATCTAACATCATTAATCCAGCCCCATTCTCTCCAAGGGATAACCTGACTTGAATCTATATTTGTTCACAGCTCTATGATACATACTGTGTACTCACCTGGTGTTGACAACCTCATGGGTGCTGAACAGTGCTCAGCTAAATGAATTGCTCTGGTCACTACGCACAAGGCAGCAGAAAGCAGAATTCTGGGATAAGATCATAAATAATATAGATTTTCACTCCTGATCTGTTTTAAATTCACCTTTTTGAGTTCTGCTCTGCTCATGTTCAGAGTAAAAGTACTTTAACTTCATGGATGGCTTTGGGGAGAGTAAACTTTATAATAGGCACTAACAGCAAATCAAAGCAGTTTACAAGATCTGCCATTTGTGTCAGGATATGTGGGGAAATAAACAAGCTGCTCTTCCTTGATCAGTGGAGTTTAAATGCTCTATTGATCTGGGAAAAAATCAAAGGTGCTTTGGAAATTGTGAGTGTGTGTTCATGCATGCTCACACCGGGGAAAATGAAGGGAAAGGTAGGGACGAGCAGAAATTAGCAAAACAACAATCAAGCATTTCTTCTCCACAGAAAACTGAAATGGAACTGAGAATCACTCCCAGATGAACCTGCTCTAGTGGAAGGTGTCCCTGCTTGTGGCAGGGATTGCCACTGGATGAGCTTTGAGGTCCCTTCCAACAGAAACCAGTCTGGGATTCTATGAATCTACGTCAGCTACCTCAGGGGGTGGCAATGCCCACAGAGCAATGGAAGGGTAAGGTCAGAAGGAAAGAAAACCTTCATTTTCAGAAATCGCATTTTGGGGAAAATAAACACCTAAGAAGGACAGCTCAGACAATTGCTCTGTGCCCAGAACATCACATGAAGCACATGCCCAGAACCTAGGAAGTAGAAAAGATACTTTGCATATTTGAAATAGAAAGTGTAATCTATCCTGATCATGTAAAGATGGTATTAGAGGAAACGTTTGGTAGTATTGGCAGAGGAGGTTAAAGATGAAAAAGATGATATTAAACCTGCTAATGTAGTTGAGAGAAAACTGTAAAGGGTTTTGATCAAACACGACTTTTCTGATGCATTTTCAGAAGAGCCTGGAATACAAGATTTGAAGAAGCAAAAACGTAATAAAGTGAATGTGTTTGTTCTGACTGTGTCGGGATGTAAGAGCTGCCACCCAGGCAGAGAGGGTGGGAAATGTTCGATACAATATTTTTCTCTGCAAAAAGGGGAATTAATCCAAACAGGCTATCTGTGGGAAATACTCCAACTCACAATTGCAATGCAAGCTTCATAACTGTCAAAACACCTGATTCTTTTTGTGCTTTCTGAAAATGAGAAAGCTGATACCTTCTACCAGCAAATGTTTTTCTTTCCCATACTTAACACTTTCATAAGCCAATGCTTTGGATTTGAGGTACTTAAGATGTTGTCAATCTGTCCTTCTCCCTTCCTGCCTTACATTATAGTGGTGACTCCAAGTCTTAACTAAAGACCTTTGGTTTATAATAGAGCACCGGGAAATTTTCTGTGGCCTGTGCTATATCACAACCTACAAAGTGGATATTCTGTGAATGTTTGGACTAATTATCTGCTGTTATATCCCTGACACTGCAGGGGACTGAATTTGGCAACCCAGGTGGTCCCTTCTCTGCTTCTGCTCCTATAATTTCTATCAGGGAAAGGAAAAGAGAAGCTGAAAAAAACAACAGCTAAAATTGGAAGCAAAACTATTACACGGGAACATTTCAGCTGACCCCAGCCACTGAAGGGTTTATTTTTGTTTTTTTCAATATGGCTTTTTGTAAAATAACACTATATTTTGGCTCCTTTTTCCGGCTTGGGCCAGCACGAGCAATGAAAATCCAAGGCACTCGGTTACTCCTGGGGTCTTGAGAGCCCCTAAATCCTATTGGTCCTGCTGCACTTTTGTATTAAAGCTGAATAGGCAGACATTGGGGCTGCACCTTTCTTGTATGTCCTGATGGAGCCAGACCCAGGCTCCAAAGAAGGCATTTCTCCACCCAAAATCCCTGCTCCACCCACTGGCATGCCCCAGTGACCCGGGCGTGCTTCACTCTTCAAGTTGCCAGGCCAAGGATCTGTCCCACCCATGGCAAAGGTTAATGAATACATTAAGCTAACGGAGCAGCATCAGCAAAATCCTGGGTCCTGTTCTTCATGACAAAGGTGAGTGGCACCTACCTTGAGCCAGGAGGGTCTGGGTCAGGGTTCCCTCCCAGCTGCTGCAGTGCTCTCTAGGATTTGGAATTTAAGCACAGTCCCATGTGGCTGGGGCTGGTGGCTGGCATCTCTGCCTCTGCTCAGCACAACCACAGCCTCAGGATCCCCTTGGACACCTACAACACTTCAGGTGGGAAGTGAAGTGGAGATCCAGGCAGCAGCTTCAACCTGATGTGTTAACTTCCAGGCATCTGCAGCCCCAACCAGGTCAGTCTCTCTGCAATGGTGTAGCGTGCAAAGGCTCTCCAAGGGCTTCTTCTCGCTCTCACTGCCGCAGCTCTGCTGTGTGCTTCTCCAGACATCTCCATGAATCCCTAAGGAGAGCCCCGCTCCCGCTCTCTTTCCAAACACCATCCCTCAGCTTGCTTTATGCCTCGCATGAGTTTTTCTAACTGAAACAGGCTGGCTTGAAATAAATCAGGCCCAAATGAAGCTTGGAGAGGCGAGCTCAATCTGGGACACATCTCTGTGCCTACAGAATACAGCCATACATCATTTAGGAGTCTGAATGTACCATTCTTCATGCACACAGTCATATTTCCCTCTTTCATTACCATTTTATTAATTAGAGCAGTCTACATGTAAGTGCTATAAGAAAAACAAAACCAAACACAACTTTCTTCTAACTGTGCTGCTCTGCCTCTTACGTGTCAGAAGAATGAGACTGGTTAAAATGGGATATCTTATGGAAAGAAAAAGTCCTCTTTCTTTTCCAGTTTCTGACTCTTGCCCTGGCTTCTGCAGCCTGAAGGAAATGTGCTGTTTCAAATGCAAATATTCAGTAAACGACAAGCTATGCCATGTTTTTATCGTGGCCTATTAGTCAAGCCTCATCCAGATCTATAGTCCTGAGGTAGGCACTCATTTGACCCTATCTACAGGGAAGCCAAAACCGCAGCGCTACCTGCAGCCTTCAGCCATGGTGTGTTGGAGGCTTGTCACCCTGAAGGAACATCTGGGCAGGTGTCCAAGTTCCTGTCACTTTGGTCCAACTACTGCACCCATCCTGCACATCACCCTCTTAAAGCCAACACTAATTACGTGACAGAACTACAAGCTTTACATTGACTTACTTATTAGTTCTTCATTCTAATACCTCACTACAGATCAAATCAAGGAAATTAGGGCTATAAAAACCAACAGGCTGTTGGAGATGAGAAATGTTGCATTCTCTATCTACCTGTTATTTTAATGCCAGTGAAACTCAGAGTAAACTCTCTACTGAAAACAGCCTCAAGTTCCCAACAGACCCGTTACAAGGATCAGCTCTGGGGACAGGACCCAGCTCACTGATTCTCCTGAAGTGCATTAAATCAATATGAGACTCCCAAACTTCATAATGGAACCAAATTAACCCCCAAAAGCAAATATATATTCTTAAATCCTGTGGAGGGAACAGACTTACACAATCTCAATTACATATCCTTATAACTGCCCAGTTATTAGGCCTGGCACAGATGTTTCTCAGACCTTGACACGCTTTCAGTGAGCTCCACTGTGCTGATTTTAGCCTTTCTCTCCCTCTGGATTCTGCTGCAGTTTTATGTTCATCAAGGACTGAAGTTGGGAAAACACAGGCACTCCCTTGCATATGAAGCTTTATTAAGTTGGGATCATCATCTCTGTTGGCAGGCACAGGAACAGGGAGACAGAGGAGAATGAAAATGAGAAGAGGAAAAAAAAAAGCCCAACCAAAACACAAACAGCTTTCACTCTTCAGGGCAGACACGCCTTCTTACTCCAGATCATTCATCCTGCTCCTCAGCTCCCAGCCAGTAAAGAGTCAACATCTCATTCCTATGAAAACATGAGCTCTCCCGCCCCTGAGCCATATAGCAGCAAACACACTGACAGGGACTCGGGAGGATCCTGTTTCTTAGGATGGAGTTGCCTTTCCCCAGTAGAACTGAAATCTCTTTGATTACAA
Source organism: Psittacus erithacus (assembly GCA_009867235.2). Taxonomy (NCBI): domain Eukaryota; kingdom Metazoa; phylum Chordata; class Aves; order Psittaciformes; family Psittacidae; genus Psittacus; species Psittacus erithacus. The sequence continues at coordinate 14,217 of WYDI02005012.1, read as the reverse complement.
CAGAAGCAAGGTCAACGGTGCTTTGAAGCCTCTTATTTTGCACGGCGTGTGTTACCTAACTGAGTACAGTCCAGCCCTTAACTCCTTCCTCCACAACCAGAGGCACGTTCAAAGGCTCTGCAGAGGGGAAAGCGCGCAAACTCGCATGATTAATACCATGTGCACATGTGTGTGTTTACAAGAGGGATGTACTGTGCTGGGTGGTAGGTACGCACATCCAAGGAATGTTTGTCCAAGAACTATGTGGCGTGGGGAGGGAGGAGAATACACACAGAGCCGGGAGAGCAGCACCGGCGGAGCACAGCGCGGACACGAACACGCTGCCGAGCTTTTGCGTAACGCGGATCAATGGGTCAGACTTCCAGTTTCCCAACAGCTTTCCCTGACAAATGCCAGAACAGATAGCAGTGAAGTCAACCAGGGCAGCAATAACAACACTGCCAACCGGCGTGAAAATTGGCAGAGCCTGGCACCGAGGGCTGCCTATCATCAGAGACGGGGCATGGCCCGGCACGATGACGAACCCACTTAACAGCGCTGTAAAATTAGCCATTTATGAAAACAAATTGAACACTGCAGCAGAGGGTGACGTAAGGAGAGTTGGCTCCAGACAGAAACTCCTGTAGCCTGGATTAGCAGAAGAGCTCCGTTATATCAGGGCTCAGGCGTAGGAGCTGATAACAACTTGGGTCCTACAGGAAATTTTGAACAGACACAACAGGCTTTCCCCTATAGCACGTGGGGCTCCTATACAACTTGCAGTGCCAGAAAGGGGGGTGGAAGGGGAGCAGCTGACACAGGCAGAAGGCTGAGAGCAGAAAGCAGATGAAGATACAAGGAGGACTGTGAAAAAGGGGTGCCTTAAAGTCAGTTCTGAGCAGTCACAGCTCCCCACTCTGCAACGGGGATGGAAACTGGGGTGAAATTCACTTTCTGGCACAGGCAGTGAATTTGACCCAGTTCCTGCCCCCTGCCAAACACCCAGGAGGGCTCTTGCTTCCAGTGAGGTCCTACAGATGCGACTTCAACAGCAGAACCAGGCTCCGGAGCCTGTCACATCCCAAAACAGTGAAAATGAGAAAGCCAAGAGTTTTGGCAGCCAGAACCCTCGATTTCCTCATTGAGGGAAGCGTAATCTCTCCCTAAGCTTGCTGCAGGTCTGGGAGGCTGTGGTGTGTGGAGGATACTCCGAGTGAGTTCCTCTTGGAGCTCTTCCAGGTGTTTACACACAGAGTCAAACCTGGCTTCTCTTCAAGAGTGCCTGCAAGGGGGGCAGGGGCAGCTTGGAAATCAAATAGAATCCCAAAGTCCTCCCGGGCTGAGCTGCAGGCTGTGCCTTGCAAAACTGGGGCATTTCTTTTCATTTTTCACAGTGGAATGTTATTTCCATGCATAAAATGGGTCAAGTGTTTTATACAGGCAACAACCCAACCTCCCCCATCCAATTAAAGTATTTTACTACAAATGATCTTTGTGTGTGTGTGTGTTTGTCTAGGCTCCCTATTGTATGAATTAAGAGATACTTGCGCTGAAGGCAGACATAGGTCTTAGGTGTTGGATTAAACACATTAAGAATTATACTGACAGTGTCTTGCCACTGATGAGATCTGTGTAAACCCAAGTTCTGCCTTTCCTGACTTGAAAGGGAAGCACTTGGAGCCTTGGGGCTTAAGACTGGGAAGCAGACGAGTGGAGTATGAGAAAGCCAGGAGAAATAAAGCAAGTGATAAGCTATTTCACCTACGAAATCACTCATCTGCCTGTCCTACCGAAGGCAAGAGGGACCAGCCCATGCCTGGCACCCCCTGCCCATCCCAGCAGCCCCACACACCCTGTGTCCCCCTCCTCACAGCAAGCCCAGCAGCTGGGACTGGGGAAAGCGAAGGGAACGCGCTGCTGAGTTCATCTCAGTTTGTGTTTTCCTTAGGACAAAGCAACTTTCCGGCGAGAGGACAGTCGCGTGGGACAGGGACGGGGTGATGGGATGGCAGGAGGAAGGTGGCACGGGACAGGGACGGGGCAGCCAGTACCACAGCACAAGCATCCACTGTGGGAAGTGACTCCAGTTAAAGGGAAAGGGGAAATCCTCCCTGTCTCTTTAAGGCATCCTAGGACATGGAAACTTTGTACTCTCAGGGAATCTCCTTGCCAAAAGAACTGTAAAACATGTCTTCCTCCCCCCCCCCCCGCCCTCCTTTCTCTTTCTGACTTTTTTCTTCTAAGGGCATTTCCATTTTCTATGACTTCCTTCACTGCAAAGATGGATGTGGCGACGTTCATAAGGGTTGGTAACCCCCCAAAAAGTATCCGATTTCAGGACAACTTTGCTGCATTTTATCACTAAAGCGGAGAGAGGACGGGGGGAGAGGGGGGGAAGGACCCAACTTCATGATAGGCTCATAAAATTGAAATAAGAAAAGTGCAATATTCCTCATGATTGCCCAGCTCAGCCAGCCCAGGCTGGTAGCTGCTTAGAGTACTAAATGATTTTATAGGGCTATTTGACCTTACAATCATTTGTGTTACACTTGCCATTTCTAAGGAGAGACAAAAACACTCCACACATCCTCTCTCTGCAGTGCTGGTCCCAGCCCTCACTGAGTGTCCAGGGGCTGGGAACTTTATAAACTCATTTGATTCAGTGGAGGTTTCACAATAGCCAAAAGTTCCTTTACAGCCTTCTGGAAACCACACGCTAACATTGCCTCTGAAAGGGCAACAGGGAAGTACACTAAAAGGCTAATAAAACTAAGGAAATCATATAGGGACCTTAGATACGCATTTCTCTGCAGCCACACACTAGACACACACATTTCTTTCCATACATCCAACACAAGCTACTTTCAAACGCTCTCTTTTAGTTTTCCAACGCGAAAATCAGGTAAAAACCCACCGTAAGAGCGCTCTCACCCATCCGCGTCTTATTCCATACACACCGAGTAAAGGAACCACCCAGGATACTGCCATTTCCCTATGCAAAAGTTTACATAACTTTTCCTGCCAGCACAGACTTCCAGACACTTTGCAGAGCTCCAGTGTTCCACCAAAGACACAGATACCCAACGCAGCCGAGCGTGTCCGCGCAGGCATTCCCATCCCTCCGTGAGTGTCCGAGGCACATCCAAACGCACACAACACACACACTGCGCACACACACACACGCACGCCTACAGCTAGCTGCTCCGGTTCCCCAAACCTACAAGGGATGCTGCAGCCACAGGCACGACCAACTCCCTACCTGCAATGACAGCCGGAGATCTCTGTCCTCCTTCGGCTTTCAGCCACACTTGCAAAGTGAAGGCATCTCGGGGCAGCTCTATATCTGCTTTCAACCGCAGCTGATCACCTTGTCCACTGAAATAGAGCGCCCTGCTCGGGGTGAGGGACTCCTCGGCGTCCTTCACCTCCCGCTGTTGCCTCCTGCGGGGGCCATGCCCGGGCTCCAGCCCGGCCGGGGAGCGCCTGCCCCGGGCTAACCTGGTGGCACAGGTGCCCGGGGCAGTGTGGTGGGGCGGGCGGCTCTGCCTGGTGTCCCTCCGCGCCCTGCGGGAGCGCTCGTCCATCCCACATTCGGGTCCACTCGCTAGGGCTGTACAGAGAAGCGCAAGAGGCAGCAGCAAACTCCAGAGCTGCATTTCCAATCTTCCCCCCCCTTCTCCCCTGCAAATCCTCCCGATCTGCCAGCTTTGGGCTCCTCCTTGCCTTGACTTTCTTCTCTTGTTCACCCTTCTTGGTATTTGCTCTTTTTATAACCCTTCTCAGTTGCTTTTTCTTTTCTTTTTTTCTTTTTTTTTTTTTTTTCTCTTTCTTTCTTTCTCTTTTTCCTGCTTATAGATTTTTTTCTTTTTTTCTTTTCTTTTTTTTTTTACCCTTAAAACAAATGCAAATAAAATAAACCAAAACTCCTTCTTGCTTGAAATGTATTTCTCTCTTCTTCCTCCTCTATCTCTCTTCTTCTCCTCTATTCCTCCACAGCTGGAATTCCTCTCTCTTCTTTTCTCTGCTGGATTTTCTTCCCTTTATTTTTTTTCTCTTCCTTCTTAAAAAAAAAAAAAAAACCAAAAAAAAAAAAAACCAACCCAAAAAAAACCCCCAACAAACCCCAACAACCCCACGCACTCACTCACACACACACAAACCAAAACAACCCCCAAAACAACCCCCCCAGCTTCCTCCAAGACTCAGCCCCACTGATTGCCCTCCCCCCAAAAGATGCTCTAATCTATTTATTTTTTTGGCCTCCTTTATAACATAAGGCACAGCCCCCTCCTTCCCCCCAGCCTCCCCCCCTCCCTTCTTCTCCACAAAATGAAAGAAAAGAGAAAAAAGCCCCTCAGAAGATGAGTAAACAAGAATATGCTAATCTACTCTAGGGTGCTCCACCTTCCCAATTGAATGATTCCCATTAAAACTGCAGGGATCATGACTAATCAATCAGCTTGAAGGAGCAGATAGCTCCAGAGGTTCAAACACTTTTGCTGTTTGCTTTTTCCCCCCTTCTTTTCCTCTTGTTTCCCCTATCACTTCCCCCCCCCCCCCTTATTTATCTTCTAAACAATACAATCAAGGTGAATGGATCAATGCGCCAGGAATCCTGCACCCCACTTCCCCCCCGCTCCCCCGCCTTCTTTCTCAGTCCAGTCCAAAACACACATTCCTATTTTTTTCTTTCTTGGCAAAAGAGAAAGCTATTTCTCCTCTCAGACTCCCCGTTGCACTTTGCTGGTAAACGTTATGCTCCTCTGCAGCACATAAAGAGTCCTGAAACTTGAGTCTCAGATATTTTTTTAATTGCTCGCTTTCTTTCTTTCTCCCCTTTATTTTTTCACTCTTTCTCCCTTTTCCCCTATATCTTTCTTTTCCTCTTTTAGTATTTTCTTAAAGTTATGCAATCAGCCGGGCTCCCCCTTTTGTGGTCCCCCTCAGTGCACTTATGTGCAGCTAATCCAAATGTTGCATCAAAAAGGTCCCCATCGAACCATCAGGAGCTAAAAGGAGAGTGAAGCTTTTTGAAGAGCATTTTGCCTTCCAGAAGCTGGAGCCACGGAGCAGGATTTGGCTTTTGAATGCTCCAGAGACTCCTGGATTTACGTTTGGGCTTTTTTATATTTATTTATTTTTTAAAAAAAACCATAATAAAAAAATAAATCATTAATTTTATTGGTGGCTTGAGTCAAAAAAAACCCTCTCTCAATATTGCTAATGTTTCAGCCTAAGGAATCCAGCTCCCCGGGTTTCCTTGGCTGAGTTGGAGCCACAGGTAAGGTTCTGCTGCTCGCTGCTTGCTGCTTTGGAGATCTCTGGTTCTGAGCCGGGACGGTGCTTTTTTTTCCCCTCCTTTCTTTTTTTAATACATTTTTTTTCCCTCTTGAAAGGTCTCAAAAGCTCCCCCTGATGGCAACAAAAAGGATTTTTCCAAGTACTTAATAAGTGGAAATGACTTAGCACTAGCACACTCTGAATCCACGGGACACTTAGAAGTCCAGAAGAACCAAGTCAAGTCGCATCAAATCCATCCACAGACCCAGAAACCCACATCATGCTCTTCCTCCATCTCAAAAGTAACAATTGGTACATCTTGCTTTCCTATAAGCTTTAAACAGCAATCATAGAAGCCAGTTTCCCTGGGACTGTAATCTTCCTGCTTTTGCAGATTACCCTTTTAAGATGAGTTATTTATGACTGTTCACACTTAAAATATACACGATAAAATTAATTAAAGCAATTTTTTCAGTGAGAGAAAATTAATAGGACAAGGGGGGATGGTTTTAATCTGCCAGAGGGGAGACTGAGATGAGCTCTTAGGCAGAAGCTCTTCCCTGGGAGGGTGCTGAGGCGCTGGCA
>WYDI02005011.1:0-60790 GCA_009867235.2 Psittacus erithacus | reverse complement strand
CCCCAACTTTCTCAGCCTATCTTCATATGGGAGGTGCTCCAGTCCCCTGATCATCCTGGTGGCCCTCCTCTGGACTTGTTCCAACAGCTCCATGTCCTTTTTATGTTGAGGACATCAGAACTGCACACAGTACTCCAAGTGAGGTCTCAGGAGAGAGAGTAGAGGGGCAGGATCACCTCCTTTGACCTGCTGGTCACACTGCTTTTGATGCAGCCCAGGATACAGTTGGCTTTCTGGGCTGCAAGCGCACACTGAAACCGGCTCGTGTTCATTTTCTCACTGATCAGCACCAAGTCCTTCTCTGCAGGGCTACTCTGGATCTCTTTTCTGCCCAGCCTGTAGCTGTGCCTAGGATTGCTTCGACCCAGGTGTAGGAACTTGCACTTGGCTTAGTTGATCATGTGTTGCTTAAAATTCTGCTCCATCATCAGTTTAAAAGTAATTATTTTTGGTCACTTAATATTTTCCTTTATATTGTGAGTTAAAAAGACCAATTTGATTTGCCTTTTTTCTTTCTGTATGCCAGTCTTTCCCTCTTGCTTTTATTTCTGTGGGTTTTTTCATCCTTTCTTCCCTTGGCTCCTAAGCAGAGACTTAATCTTTGTAGTCATTGTCTTTCTAAGGAAATGTCTTTCTAGCTTTCATATTTCTGTTCCTCTATATTCCTGCTTCTTTTGCTATGTGTTGGAGACTTACATACAAAATCCACACAGTATTCCAGAAAACAGGACATCATTTAATACAAATCTTTTTAAAGCCATTTTTCTACTGCTTTAACATAGCATACACATGGTAAATGATTTGGTTTACTACTAATATTGGAGAATTAGTTGGGTTTGTTTTTTGCCAAGCTGTCTATAAAGCTACCAGTGCCTTTTTGGTTTTTTGTTTCCTGATTTATAGATTTAAGTTAGAACCTTATCATTATATACAGTATTTCAGCTGAATTTCATCTGGATTTAATTCAGTTATTATCATATACAGACTTTACTTTTTTCATTGATCCCATTTTAGACATTACTGCTAAAGGTACACAATAGTGACACTGGTGACACTAGCTCAGTTTTGGGTTTGGGGTTTTTTTATTTAATAGTTCCTTCTCATCATAAGCAAGGTGATTTAATTCTGTATTTTTGCTATATCGTTAGGAATTACCTAAAATTAGCTAATTGTCTTCTTAATTTTCATATTTTTAGCTGCCTTGGATGTCTTACCATCTGGTCTCAGAACAGTAGACTTTTTAATGGCCAGATATTGTCATCCTTATTCACACTAAGCAATGTTTGCACCTAGATCTGGAGCACAATTGAAACTTTTCTAGCAAGATTTTGACTTCTAAAAAGAGTCCCTTGGTTCTTTTCTGACATCATGAATGCTCACACATCTGAAGTTGTTGGGATTCCACCTGGGTAACTCCCTATGTGCTTAATGGTCTGCAGCTTTCTGTATCCATATTGGCAGTTTGACAACTAACTGCCACAGCTCGGTCAGGGTCCCCAGCTTGCGTGTTTGACTGTACCAAGAGCCAAGACTTGCAGGTGAAGGCAGCATAGCTAAAGCATGTCCATACAAAGAGCTCTTCACAAAACAAGGCAGCTCTTGTCTGTCTGCTTGCTTTGAAGAATGTGGTGGTGGGATAAATAGAGAAAGGAAACAAGCAGTATGTATTCAGTCAGTATTGATTGCTTTTGTATGATTTAATTAAGGATGCCAAGTACCTATTCCGCTTATACATGGCACTGAAGCAATACAAGGAAGCTGCCAGAACTGCTATAATAATTGCCAGGGAGGAGCAGTGTTCAGGTAAGTCCATTTCCTCTGATGTGGCAGCATCTCTGACACTACATCCTTGCAGTACTTGAGATACTGTTATTTAAATAGGATTATACTTAGAAAAGACGTTTTAATTATATTCAAGCTTAATTTGAAGTAGTCTTTGTGAAAAGTTTGGGATTCATACCTGTATGTTAAATATTAGAAGAAAAGAAATTGTTGAAAATGCCTGCATTCCTTATTACATTCAAGTAATGTAGTCATTAAGATTGCTTGCAACTTCACTTTTCTGTATTTCACAGATCTTATAGCTGCAGTTTCTGCATGGAATTTCCAACTTGGATACTGATCCTTTAGTCTCTGCATGTGATTTTTTTCCAGTGGGAGAGGTGCACAGATGATTTCTGTTGAAGGATCAGATACCTGCTTACTTAAGCCTTGCTTTCCCCTGTAATAGGTAGCTGAAGTTAGAAATAGAAAAAAGTAATGAGGAGACAGGGCTAGAAGCAATAACCATTGCCTCCATAAGTCGTGCTCCTTGGCAGCCATGGCAACAGCCTTACCATAACACTGCTTGCTTTTCATTCCAGATAACTTATGAAAAATAACTGTAAAGGGAAAATAGCAGCCTCTTGAGCAGGCAGGCAAATTAACTTCTATGGACTGCTTCTCAGCACTGGGCTAGGGAATGGAGAATCTCTTAACCCCTTGGCAAGCATGGTCTTCCAATTCCGCATAGCAGTGAATAATGCATTTGTGCTGATTATGTAAGCAGGAAATGTAAATGCTCAAGTGTGTAAGTATTTACTAGCTTCTCTAAATCTGAAAAATTTTATCTAAAATGCAGTATCCCACACTGTATTTCATCTTCCCTAAGTGTAGACGTGTTCTGCAACCCAGGATTAATAAGCACAGTATTTTTTTCATTAAAATCACCAGTCTTGCAGTAGTTGTTTCAGAGTTTTGAGTTGTCGCTGTCTTCCTTCAGATGTCAGTGAGTTTGATTCTGAAGTTTACACCAATATAGTTTGTTCTTTCCTTAAAAGTCCATTTTAAAAATAATATTTAACTCATGCTCTTTGGTATTTTCCTTTGAGTGTGCCACTTTATGTGCAGTTTAAGTTAGATTTATGTAATCACATGATTTTAAGACATCATACTGTACTGAGAGTCTGGAACAGAGCATGCATAATTAATGTTGTTTTCCAGCAGCTAATTCTGGACTGATACTCAGTTGCTACACACAGATTCCACACAGGTTGATTCAATTGTCATGTATAATGACACATAACAAACTGTTCTGTAGGGTAAAACCATTTGCCAATAGAGGAAAAAAGTTTGCTGAAATAACTGAATCCGAAATTTCCTAAGTGCCTCCAGCTGCAAGGAGTATGACTCCTTATACACTAATAATGAATGCAAAAAACACAAACAAGCGAAAATAAGCCAAAACAAAGCAAGAACAAGCAAGGATCTAGGAGCAGCCTAACCATACTAAACACAGATTTTTTTCAGCAACATTGATAATTTAGTAAGATGGTGTGTGGTTTCTGGACAATCCTTGATAGTATCCTTGAAGCAGTGTAATCTAGTGAATTAATATCCACCATGGCAGAGAAAGTGGAGCTAGATTGTCTTACCGTCCTTTCCAACCCAAACCATTCTGTGATTCTATTCTGTGAATATTCACATTTTAGTTCTCTCTCTGACAGATTTTAGGTTGGTTTGGTTGCAGAGGCAAAGAGTTGCCAAAGCCAATAAATTAATATTTAAACAAGAGCTTTTCAACAGCTGACACTGAAGAACAAAAAGATGTAACAGCTCTAAATGCTCGAAAAATCTCTTCTCTCCTCTTCATAGTGGAAACAATCCATTGGTACAGCATCTTCTGTTTTTAAAGTTTCATTATATGAAATGGGCATCCACATACATATTTTCCTACTGTTTAGCTAAATTCTGTAAGGGTAATTGTTTTTCTTATTTAACTCCCTGGCTGGTACTGTTCAGGATACTGTGACAAGCAGCTGCTTTCCAAAGAAACTTATGCAAAGGTTTTGCGCTAAGAATCAACTTAACTTCCTGTTCAGCTTCCATGTGTGTCATTGGTAAAGGAATTGTTATGAAAAATTGAATTTCCTGTTCATTGTTGGTTTTTTGTAAGGAAACTACCGAAATGCACACGATGTTCTTTTCAGCATGTATTCAGAGTTAAAGACCCAGAAGATTAAAATCCCTTCCGAGATGGCTACAAACCTTATGATTCTACACAGCTATATGTTAGCAAAGGTAAAGAATTGAGAAACTGAATTTATGTGTAAGTTAAGTTACATAGTTTCTGATTTGTTGAGCTGTACATACGAACGATCTATATACATAAATCACATTGTCCTATGGGTTGTATCACAGAATCCAAGTGAAGGTTAACAGGAAGCTTCAGGACAATTCATGGTTGGGTTTGCCTCTTTTGCATGTTCTTTTTTTAAATACTGAATAATTAAAAACCTACATACGACCTCCTGTATTTCTTTTGCATTTGTACTTAACAAATGTTATGCTAGTAGTACAATATTATTATTGTTATTTATTATTATCCATAAGCAAATCATTGCTCTTCTGTAAATGAAATTAATCAGGAGGTGCTCAGATGATTTCTGGTAGGTAACCTGAATATCTGTTCTACTAGCCCACCAGAATATCTGTTCAGCTGGCACCCAGCTTCTGGCCTCCCCCTCTGCCAGCAGTGAGGCAAGACCAGGCACATAGCAGGCTGAAGGCCAGAAAGACTGTTCTGGGAGAGAGTGTCCTTCCTCTCTACTGAGTGTCTGGTCCTTTCTGCATGGTACACCTCTGCTGAGTTTCTTGAGAGAGCTGTGGGCTTGCAGCTCCCAGAAGGATGAATGCCAGGAGTGGGCTATAGGAATGACTCAGTAACAGTCACAGTTAATTTGTTGTTTATTGTATTCCAGACTCACATCAAACGTGGTGATCACATGAAGGGAGCACGTATGCTTATACGCGTAGCCAACAACATCAGCAAGTTCCCATCACGTAAGTGCCATCAGCGTAGCTGGGCATGCTGTGTACTCTGTAGGAGAATCCATTAACCATTGCATTGGAAGGGGCATTCTCCTCTTGTGATCTTGTAAGGCACACAACAGCACAGATGCACAGTGTGCTCTGCTATCTTCCCCAGGACAGCTCTTTGGCATAGAGCCCCCAAGATGGTTTCCTCACCAGCAGTTTCATCTGTCCTTGCCCACCATAACTGTGGTCCTGAGCTGCCTAACCCAGATGCACACACAGGGTGTGAGGATCATATGTAACCAACTGATTGGTTTTGTGACCTTCATCACAAAATTTGAATCTGTCTTCTTTTGAAAATAGTTTTTTGGGTGCATGGAAGAAGTAGGCTAAAATATAGACTTTAAATGGTGTAGACCAGATCTGGGAGAAATGGTTATCATCAGAACATGCCTGCTGCCGTGCTGAGCTTCAGGAATGCAAAGAGAGGTGAAGGTTCAATTTTCTGGTACATAGTTACAGGAATTGCACAAATTGTGCAGCTGTATACCATGAGGAAGAAAAATACTGTCAGTTTTCATTAGTACCATTTTAGCTGCATTAGCTCAAAGGCTTTCTTCAATGTTAATATAGGTAAATAAATATTTGACTTCATTGTTTCTTTCTGTTACAGATGTTGTACAAATTTTGACTTCAGTTGTAATCGAGTGTCACAGAGCAGGACTGAAGAACTCAGCCTTCAGTTTTGCTGCTATGTTGATGAGACCTGAGTATCGCAATAAAATTGACCTTAAATATAAAAAGAAAATTGAAGCAGTGGTCAGGTGAGCAGTGTTCAGCTGTACTTTCAGACGTACACAGTATCAGCTTTGGCTGCTGCAGCATCACCAGTATGTTCTCTTCTGTGAGTTAGACTGCTGAGTAAAATAAAAAAGAATGGAAGGGCAAATAAAATAGATGAATTCTTGACATTTTCTTCCTCCTCTGAATTTCTGTTTTGATTGATCCTAGCCAGTGTTTTCTGCCAGAGGAGGAAACATGAGCATGTAAAGGTATATGTAATATTTTCCTTATTCTGCTAGCCTCTGACCTTTCTGATGCTCAGGGATGTGCTGAGCCCGTATGGGTGTTTTAGGTATTCATTAATTCTCTAAGCTCTCCATGAGCTTATCTGGTCTCTGCTTGAAACCATGTACATTTTCAGCAACAGGCAACTCCCCTGACAAGAAGTTCCATTGCATCAAGACTGGTTGGTCCCAAGCTAGTTTAATGCAATGCCATGTACTTTTCCTCTTGGGAGAGGTCTAGCCTTCTCTGTGTCACTTGGGATTTTATAGACCTCTGTTTTTGCTTATTCCTCCTCTATCATCAGTCATGTGTTTTCGAGACCTGAAGAGTCCCAGATTGCACAGCTATTCCTTTACGGATACTGATCCTTACAGCCTTTCTCTGAAACTCTTCTCCAAAAACGTTGTAGGAGGCAGGACTAACAGTATACCTTGTATTTAAGATGTGGACAACCAGTGGATTTATATAGTAGCAGAATGACTAGGTTTGTCCTACTTGATTTGCTTTGTTTTGTAGCATATATTGTAATTGAAGATCCTGTTCCTAAGCCACAGCAGTTCAGGGCCCATCATCTTATACATGAAAACTTTATTCCAACAGGTTTTGCTTTGGCTTTCCCCCCACCCTTGTATTTTCTTATCACAAAGTTGTTCTGGCATCAGTCTGAGTATTACATACAAACTGTGGTGTCACATTATTTTCACTTGCATGTTATGAATGTACAGAACAGCAGTAGGTTACCACAGCTGTGTACTGTGAGAACCCTTTATCCTGTTAGGTTTAATACCTTTGAACTACTTAATTAATGCAAAGTTCTTCCCTTGTACCTGCTTGTTAAGACTTCCAGAACATTCCATTAAGCTTCTAAAATAACATCAGTGCTAAAAGCCATGTTGACTCATTCTCAATCTATGAAACAGGTTTATTCATACCTCAGATTGCAAGGGAAACATACATGTCCAGGCTAATAAAATGAGAAATCAGGCTTTCTAGAAAGTATCATTGTAACTAAGGCAGCCACCTAATGTTCTCCAAGGTTACTAGGCTAAACATTAGGAATTATCCTCTTCACTGGAAAATATGCTAAAAGTGAATCCAAGCTCTTTGTCTATAAAAGTTCCATAACTGACTGAAAGGTAAGGTCACATAGAAATCTGAAAAAAAGGTCCCAACTTCTTAACCCAGGTGCTGTCATGTCTGGATCAGGACCATCACTGACAGACACGGGGATGAACACAAGCCTGGGAAAGGCAGTGTTACAACCTGTTTAGTCCTACCCAGATGCCTGTTTATTTATTACTTCAATTCTCTGTGGTCACTTCTGCCACAGAAAAACACTGAAATAGAGAAACCGTGGCCTTATACATGAGTTTCAAAAGCTTTTGAAGTATTATGACCCATTACCGCTTTAAAAAAGTTGCATAGTTTCAAATTAGATGGAAAGTTACATATTTTTGAGTTTACGTAACTGCAGTGAAGCTTGGGTGATAGTATAGTTAAAAGGAATTACCTGGTAGAATACAACATAGCAACTGGCAGCTCCACAACTAACTCAAAGGAAAAACACTTGCTAAATCTTAAAGGCATTGTAAAACATCCTTGGTCAAGTTCAAAGCACTTGAGGTTTTTATCCACTTTTGTATGTTTCTTCTAGACATCCAGGCACAACAGCGACAGAAGAGCCAACAACAGCCTGTCCCTACTGTGCATTCCAGCTCCCAGAGTGTGAACTTCTGTGTCCCAGCTGCAAGAACAATCTCCCGTACTGTATTGCAACTGTGAGTATCTGCTGCGTTTCTGCAGTGTGAAGCAGGAATACAAAGCTGCTCTTTCCTTCTAAAAATAAGGTCATCTGAACAAAGCTTGCTGGTAAATTCAAGCTAGATAATGGTTTTGGGATTAAACAGAATTGTGCTGCTGGTGCCTGCCTAGCTCAGCCCTTCGCTCATGTGTTCCAGTGCTCAGAGCAGTTAACAGCAAGGACAGAATCTCCCCTTTCTCCTTCCATGTGCAGGAGGCTTACAGAGGGCACAGCTCTCCTCCCCTGAACTTGAGGCTGCCAAGACTTCAGATAAATAAAACACACCCATAACCAAACTACTGCAAAACCTGTTTGGGGGAATACCTGGAATGTAGCAGAATTTTTGGCACTTCCAAGATTAAGAAGTAGTTCAACCACTGACCTAGTACTGGTCCTTACAGAAATGAGAAGGGTTTTTTGTTTCAGGATACTTTACAGCATAGTGGAAAGTATGGGTCAGGTACCTTTCCCAGTAGAAGAGCCATGCATCCTACTGGTACCAGCAATGAGTACAAAATCTCTACACTGAGGCTAGCTACTGTATAGTTAACACTATTTCTGTTGGGTTCAAGCATCACGCTAGAATCACAGGAAAAAAAATGAGAATTTACTTGAGCGGGAATCCAGTGCTGGAGTTAACTTTCTTTATTAAAACAAAGGAATTAAGTCTTACAAAAAAAAAATAGTAGGAGCAGTTATCTATTTTTAGTTACTCTTGTTTTAACAGAGTGATAACCAGTGTATTTTAGAAGTACTATCTTCAGGAAATAAGGCTTTTAAACACAGCTTTATGAGCCAAATGATGTACATATTCATTTGTATTTCACACGATTTATTTAGCCTCCAGCTTGGTTATAGATTATTAACATCACAGGTATTGGTAACATCATTAGGAACGCAGCATTTTCAAACACCTTACGAGAGTCAGCGTCAACAGTCTATGCTGTGTACTGTACTAGAGCATAAATCTCCATATGTAGTTCAAAGTGCTGTTGTGTGTTTTTAGTATTGAAAAGGTACCTACGACTTCTTGCTATCAAAAGCAAATTAATAAACCATACCCCAAATGAGGAATCACGTCTGTTTAAAGAGGCAATTACCAGGCACTCACTATGCTCGCATATGTGACAGCACTAAAAATGACCTCCTGGGCTCAGGTGATGCGGCTTCAGGGCTTTCACCCTATGTAACACTAGAATCCCAGTGCTTTCTGTGCAACTCTAGACACATGTACAGGTGACATTCTAGAATTGCTAAACAAATCATTTTAAAAAGTTGTGATTCAATACACTCTTAAGATTTCTGGTTTTGAGAGGAATGCAGATTACAATGAGAACACTGTCTCACCGAGAGCTGCTTTCTCATGACAGACTTTACACAGGAATTCAACATCAGTAACATCATATAGGGTTTTAATTCCTCAAGATATGTAGAACTCAGTTGCTGAGACTTTTCCACAGTAACGGGTACAAAACTAAATGCCCAGGTACTAGGCCAGTCAGTGCCTTTTAATTACTTGAGGTTTTTGCCTGCAGGGTCGCCACATGGTCCGAGATGACTGGACAGTCTGCCCGCGCTGTGACTTCCCTGCCCTCTATTCAGAATTCAAAAAGTAAGTTGAGATCTTTTTTCTACTGCAGGACTCCAACATTTGATCATATTTTAGCAGCAAACTGCTTCATTTGGTACTAAAAAAAGGTAATAGCTGGGTTGGGGTGGAAGAGGAATCTCTTTACTTGGTAGTTTCACCTAACGTACAGAACATGGCTTCAAAGTGGACCAAAAACTGCAACAAAGAACTCTACCAGAATGCAGGGCTGCAGCAACATGACCAGAGATGGACAGACCTGTGCAAGTTCTCACCTTCTTCCAGGAAGACAACCTGATGTGGGGCAGGGGAAAATAGGGGCACAGCAGCAGTCACCAAAACCAAATACACACAATACTAGTGCAGACCAAGGCAGCGACAGCCTCTCATCCCTGATAATCATCCATGTGGAAATGGGACAGGATAGCTCTTGTTCCGGTGTCAGAACTGTGAAGCTGCAGAAACTTCATGAAACTTCAGAAACTAGCACAAGCGTCTCTGTATATGTTGTAATTGCTATTGCTCTGGCCTGTATTTGTTACATAGCACAGGTCAGAACTTTGCTCTGTGCTTTCTGCTTCAGGCCTGGCTCTTCCTTAGAAAAATGTTAGAATTCTCATCTGATCCATCACCCTTCTTTTGAAACAGCATGTTAGAGACTGAAAACACATGTCCAATGTGCTCTGAAAGGATTGACATTGCTCATCTTAAGAAAATAAATGATTGCACACAGTATCTCACACCAGAAAATGGGGACCAGTAATGCAGGTATGTGCTAGAGCCAGTACTTTTATACTTAATGGGGCTCATTCTAGAGGGGATGGAGAGTGTTTCCCAGCAAAGGAAATGCAATGTTCAGGAATCTAACTTACAGCCTGGGTCTGTGCCTTGTATCCCGGAGACCCAGCTTTATCACCTCCTTGCCCTCAGACATGCAGACACCAGCAGGTTTTGCTACTGCAACTAACCTGGTTGTTAAGTCATTTCAGTAGTGAGGCTTTAAACCACTTTACCTCTTTGATTATGTTATCGTCTGTGGCGTGTTTGTCCTGAACACCAGCTGGGCTTTAGCAGCAGCAAGAACAGGCTGGAGATTACAGCAGCAAAGGTTTCTGAAGAGCTACCAACAAGTGTTTTAAGTGTAGGAAGAGAGAGATGCTAACTAGAAGGAGCAAATCTAAAATGCAGGTTACATGATCTTAGCTTCTGTGTTTAATAGAATGTAAGAATATAATCACAGGTTAACAGCAACATAGCATTGGCTGGACATACTTGTATTTCAAAGTGAAAAATGACACCACTGCTGTGTCTATACCATGCACTTTGATCCAAGACAGCACTTTTAGTTAAAGAAATGGTAACTGAAAAGGAGTTAAAGAAATTCCTCATTAACATTTGAAGGCAAACACAGTCTGTAAAAACTTACCTACGGTCAGAGTAATGCTATAGGTCAAAGTAATGCACAAATGATACCACAAATTATATATATAATAATAAACTTTTTTTCCCAGTCTCAGAAAGCTGTTGTTCACTATCACAGTCTGACTGACCCCCTCTTGTTTTTTTTTTCAGAATGGCATGTGCTGTCTGGCAAGCAACAAGGAAAGCTCCATCACTGCATCACTCATCTCTTCCCTCTAGGATTTAGTAGCAATCACATGTCACTTTGTGATAGCCTGTAAATATTTTGCTTTTGATAAATTTTGTACTTTGATTTGTTATAGTAATAAAATGGATTGATAATTCTTCTTACCAAGCCAAATGTGTATTTTATCTGCACCAGGGGCAAACCAAGGGGCATTCTGTGTTATGGGAGTGGCAAAACCCCCAAGGCATCTCTCTCCAACATCAGATCCAAACTTTTATGACTATTTTCTATTAAACATTTTTTACTTTAAGTATTTTCTGGTTTTGATTAAAGAGGCAACTCATACAAGCACAGGCTCCTCATGTTTTGGAACTAAATCCTTCACTGCTTTTCTGTGCTTCTGACTGAACAAAGGGAAGTTGTAGGAAAAGAATAACACCACATCCTGTATGTGAAGGAAAGCCAAAACCCTGAAGCAAAGAGAGGGCAAGACAACACTCCCTGAACTTAACCAAAGCTTTAAAAGACTCCTGTGAAACATTTTATTGCCATTTTATACTCTGTTTAATTTCTATAATGTACAATATGACACCATTTAGGGTTGGGGGGGGGGGCAGTGGTGCGTTGGGGTGGTGCATCATTTACAAGAGTTCTCCACATAACATCAGCGGATTTGTTCTAAAAAAGAAACAAAACCAAAGGTAGAGAAGTCCTAGGAAGACTCAGCATAGATGCCAGGTAACTAAGGGTCACAGTTTTGTTCTGTTCATGCACCCCAGCATCTGCTGCACAAGGCTAGTTATAGCTTGTAATGTTGTAGCATGTTAAGAGTTAAGTACCACACAGCGGAGCGCCAGAGTACGGTAGTTACATCACCTCTACAAGAGGAGCATTTTCAACACACCGATTGTACCTTCCCAGCTCCAGCACTGGATACATGTCATGGTCCTGCCACAAGTCAGATAAACAAAACTGCATCCAGAGCAAGATTTTTTACTGTTTAATGTCTTGTTTTCTCTTTTCTTTTCCCTTCTTTTTTTGTCATATCTTCATTTTTCTCTCTTTTTGGCAGCTTGGAAGATGACTTCACCTTTTTTTGCTGTAAAACAGAATGTACAGACAGTTTTAAATTCAACTGCAACCTGTCAAAAGCACAAGTCAAAATGCTGTCAGTGGTAAAAGAAGTCTCCTTCCTTCTGCTCCCCTTTGAGGTATGAAGCTTAAATGCCATGGGGTGTACTCTACAATATTCAGTCCTGAGGGCTGACCACAGCTCCCTGATTTGGCAATGCGTACAAAGGACATTATTGGAACTGTCATCTGGGATAACCACATGCAGAGACGTGTGGCTGCTCCTTACCAATGGCACCATCCCCACCAACACTTTACTAAGGTTCAGAATTGGGTGCAGTAGTCAAGAGTTGTCAGTGACATCTCGCTTTGGACCAACACTCAGGCAGAAAGCAATGGATGGAAATAACTTCAAGACTTTTTCACACTGTCACTAGTTCAGAATTTAAAAGTTGAGAGATTCAGCATCTGCTATAATGTTCCCCCCCCACCTTCATTCAGATGATGTTCCAAGTCCTAGAAATGTAATTAAAAGAAAAAAACACAGTTCAGTGGGGTAATTTTACACTGCACAAACTTAAGTCACCTTAATCATTGCATCACTGTCAACTGTATCTTGCTCATCTTCATCAGACTGGATCTCTTCCACATTCAAGTCTTCGTTCATTTCTAAGGTGGACACAGATCCTGACTGCCTTCCAGATGTCTTGACAGAATTAAGTGAATATGGAGTCAGATGTGCCTCTCTGTTGTAAGCACGTGTAAAAGCTGCTTTGACCTGTGAGGTTGGAAGGAAACACTATGAGCATCAGCTTAGGAACTGCAGATTGTTAGCTAACCAGCTCTTGGCTACAGATTCCACATCATCTTTCCTTTGGGAAGGTGTGACCCAAGAAAGATCACTGAAGAGGATACTACCTCAAAAGGACGTAACATCCAAGAGCTGTACGGTGAAGGCTCATTTTGAGTCCCACATAATCCTTAGCTAGAGCATGCATCTTCAGATGATTCTTGCTTAGTCCTCCATAATCTCAACACCATTGTTCTGCTGCCCCCAACCCAAGTCACACAAACACCAAAGCACTCTCAGCAGCACTGGATACCTGCCACGCTGGAGCAGCATAGGCAGACAAGGTCCAAGCACCCAACAGTAGCACTGCTTTAGTGATCACAGGGAAAATCCTTCTCTTTCCCTGGGCACTTGATCTGGGATGGGGAGACCATGGTTCAGCTCTCACACCTGCCTAGTCTGTAGCAGGGACTTGAGCTTAAGCTCACCTTACACCCTATGAGGGTCTCAGCTACTGGAGCTGACTAGGTGGATACTGGAGGGGTACCACACAATTCCCCCCAGGTTGGGTAGTTCAGTCTAACTGGACTGTGAGAGCTGCAAGCTGAAAGCAGGCTCCTAATTCAGTGCCCACACCGTAACAAATGTGGTGCATCCATCCTCCTTTGCACACTGGTGAGTAAGGCAGCGCTATGCTGTGCATGAAGGGGTGATACAGTTTATAGCCAGGTGCTCACTTGTAGAAAGGCAAAGCAATCCCTGTTCCTTCTGTGTTCCACTTCTACGCCCCAGACACAGCTGACTCCCAGCATAACTTTACACCAGGAACAACAGGCATAAGATTCCTGAATGAAACAAGCCTGACTATCTTTTAGGACCTACCCCTGAACATTTAGTAGTATGTTTGACAGCTGATTTACAAAGACTACTATTAATTAGGTTACAGTTACTAAGTAGCTGCACCTACTTCAGCCTTTCAGCAGCACATCCACACCACAGCTATTATTCTATGATTTCTTTTTAAAGATACCAAAGAAAAAAAATCAGTGGTGAGTTTTACCTTGGGATCCAGCTTTGAGAAAGCACTGGGTTTGCCTCCCCACATGCTTATTTCCATGATATTGTCAACATCTTCTTTCATCAAGCAATAAGAGTCCATGAAGGTTATAGCTTGCTGTACACCATCTGCTCCAAAGTCTTTCAAAGGCTGGACAAGCGCATCCCGCAAATATGACAAATACTCCATGTTTACTGTCCTCTTGCATGTCTGGGTTCTTTATCAAATTAAAAGTAGTAAGTGAATGTGTACATCACCACTACTCAATTCTAAACACAAGCTACCTGTAGGTAAGGCCCTCAGCAAATCGACAATCAGCTGCCTTGAGAGCTAACTGCAAGTGGTACTGTGCCACCGCTAACATACCTGCACTAGGGATGACACGAGGTATTCAAACACCAGTCTGGGGAAACACATCCCTGACTGAGAAACAACGGTTTCAGGGCAAAGGGAAGTCACAGTACTGCTGACTTAACTAGAAATATTTGCAGTATGACTGTTGACCAGATTAAACACTAAGGAAGTGTCACCAGCAGCACAGGAGCATTTTCACAGATTGTACACTAAGTCTATACCAAGCACAGCAAGGAATTAATGGCAGGTAATGAATTAGACAAGAACTATATATATAACATATTTGATATAAGCCAGAAGAAGGTCAGCCTTACCTGAGACTCATGTGCATTCCCAGTTCTTGAATGATACGATCATGTTTACCTGTAGATGAAAATTTCCCTAACCAGCTGGGAAAGACGGGAAACTGGGACATGGAGCCTCTCATCAGCTCCCCTGGGAGAACACTGGCATAAATAGCCTGAAAAAGTAACACACATGCCCAGCTCAAATCAGTGAATTAGTCTCACTGACACAATGACATACAACCCCACTTGTTCACATAAAGGGAGTAGTACAGTTCCAGCTTATTTTAACAGAACTCTTTCTTGGTTGGTTGTTTCTCTTCAAGCCCTCTTAGGGTACAGTTTCATCTCTTGTACCACCCTGTTTGTTACCACATTCTAAAATACCTATAAAATTATCTCTGTTTTAAAAGCCATTTAAAGAAAAAAATACCACCCTTGATTCTCACATCCAGTTTGGAGTGCAGTCAGACAAACAGCTGATCATGCGAATAACTGCTGTCATCTCCAACAGACAGATGTGGTGAAGGAGACATTTCTGAAGAACACCACGAATCTACACAAACTCAGCCAGGCAAGTTCCTAAACAACTTATCAGTCTGCACCTGCGCTAAGCATGGGGTGAACTAGACTCACTGCAGAGATCCCTTTCAACAATCTATGGTACATTCTCTGATGCCAGTGATAATCTTTCAAGCACAAGTCTTGTCAATGTTTCAGTAACCACTGAATAGTACAGTGACAAGGCTTTGATCCTCTGTGCTTCGAGAGAGATACCAGCCTAGTGAGAGGCTGGGATAGAAAGCATGTAAAACAGAGTAGGCTCATAGCTACACATCAGAAGTGGTGTGTGCCATGTGCTCCTATGCTTCAGAACGATGGGATAAGCTTTTTGAAGTCTCAGAAGACTTCATCTCAAGATACAGTGTGGGTTCAACAACATGAATATGGGAAACTGCTCTCACCAGCAACATAGAGAATACTGCATGAACCATGAACTTCACAGGTCATAAAAATTATTCTGAAGCATCAATTTCAACAGATCAGTCTTTTACACTGGACACCCACAAAGGACATGAGTGCTATGCTCACCTGTGTTGGAAGAAGATTCCAGTTTTGCTTGCTACGAATCTGTCTGTCCACTATATCACCATCACAGATACTATCAGCTGCTCTACTCAAGAGCACCAAGTGCTTTTTCAGATTTCCTCTGGAAAAAAAACAAGCTGACTGTATTACAAAACCAGAAATACACAGACAGGTTTTAATCTAGTTTTACTCCCCAACACAAAAGCCTATGTCAATTTAAGGTAAGGAATAACTCACCCAGCAGCAGCTGGTTTCACATGTACATAGTTCTCTTGGACAAAGAGAGGTGCTAGGGAATAATCGTGGAAGAAAAGATTCAATTTGTCTACGAGAGACATATGAGAAGCCTCGCCTCCAGCAGCAAAAACCTTCCGGACAACGTCAAAAGGGCCCTAAGTAAATGGTATTTCAGAAAGTCAGTGGGTTGCAGGTCAACACAAACAATAAGACACAGCTCAAGATCAACAAAAGTACTTTAGTGATGGTACCCAACAACACCTGGACTCATCAGTACAAATTCAATGCTCAGCATTTCCTTCCTAGCACTTCACCAGTTTTGAGAATTCTGGTATACTTCTGATACTAAGAGAATTATCTCTTAAATAGAGGACATAGGATGAGCAGTATGAGCTTCATAATTGCATCTTATGTAAGCGACCAACATCAAAATATATACTCACTCCTGGATTTACCGTTTTTCACCTGTCTTTGGCAGTTTTACAGCTCCCTGCATCTGGGCTGTCAGTGCATTAGAAGATGCTTATAAGGCTTAGTGATTATATTAGAATATATGACAGTAAAAGCCAATCCAGTATTTTACACTTACCAGTTTGATATCCTTCTTGGCTCTGCTGGCATCAGTTTTAGCCTCATCGTAAGTCAATGATTTATCTTTTGCACACCACATATTAAGGTTATGTAAAACCTAAAGAACAAAATTTACAATTGGTAGCATTAAATGGAAGACTCAAGCAGAAAAAAGTCTCATCTCTATACATAACAATACTGTTCAACTACTATGCGAGTCAAGGATGTGTACATTATGTGCCATCTGAATGGACACTGGTGTTTAATTGGCACTGACCTGTCTGATGTCCTGATTTGCTGCCAGGATTATCTCTTGCATGGCAGGCGGTGGAATTTTTAAGCCTTCTTTAAATGCTATAGACATCATGGCACCCTGCGATACACACAGTAATTGTCATTAGAGAAGTCCTGTGAGTTCTTCTCCCTACAGAACACACTGACACCTCTGCGAAAGAGCATTATCATATCTCTCTAGGTTTTTAAAGCAGATATAATTTAAACTTTCTCTCAAACATAAGTCATCCCATGAGTCATCCCAAACATAAGCCATCCCTTTTTTACACACCATGTCATTGGTGTAAAAAAGCACATGGTCATTAAATAAAAAATAAATCTTTGGATGTATTTAAGACAGACTTCTAAAATGTGAACGGCTTTGGGATATTTCATTCTTTGGGAACAAAAACTCAACCAATTTTGAAAAGCCATTGAGTTTTAAGTGGTGTTTCCAATTTTGCATAAGTTCTGCCACACGAAGACAGAAGTTACTGATGGTAATCCAGTGCAGCCCACACAGCCACAGCCTTCTTACCTTTATCTGTTCTAGACGAGGTCTCTGAAAACGAAGATCAAAACAGTAGTGGACCAAGGAACGCATTTTAGGATGGTTGCGATCGTTACACATACAGATGATGGGGACCTTTGTGTGTCTAATCAAACTGATCAACTCCTGTGATTTAAACACGTTACAACAATTACATCAGATAACTCAGAAAACAAGAATGGTTAAAATGTAATACCAAGCAGCATTTGTCCCTGCCTTAAATATGACCCTCGAGAGGTACAAGTGTATTGAACTTCTCCTATTACAATCATGCTTCTACACAGTGAAAACCCAGCCCCTCTCCTACTTCTTCTGCTTGCTATTCTATTCAGCTGCAATAAAACTGTTGTCTACTCACTTCCACTACCTACTTCCAGCAATCATGTCTGGTCTGTTTTTCACAAAACAATGAAGATCAATAGCCCAGAGTAGAGCTGTTCACCTGCAGAGGCAGGTTCATTTGTCTAAAGGCCAGTTTGACCTGGCCCATGGCCAGAGGGAGCACAGTGTAGTCTTTCTGACTGCACCCTGCCATTACCAATGAAGAAGCAGGAAGTAAAAAGATCAGCACTTCCCTGTCCAAAGAGCTCAGCCCTGAGGCTTCAGGATCACTAGGCTTACCAGAACAAATTTTGCCTGCTCTAATGAAGGTGAAATTCAGTTCAGTTTCATATTCCTGCAATGTAAATGTCTCCATCTGAACTAAAGATCTGTTTTTGTCAAAGTACTGCACGTGATCACAGGAATTCTTCAGAAGCTAGAACTGGAGCTGCTAAGGAGAACAAAGGATAATACTGCCTATGCCCCATTATTTATTCAGTGTTACTGCCTCCCAAAGAAAGCAACTGTTCCAACAGGATTACAAACCTCCCACTGCAGGTAGGTGTCAGCTACACAGACTTTAGGATCAATTAACCTGTACAAGAAAAAACATCAAAAGCGCACACACCCAAGTTCATCACTACAGGTGTCACTTTTCCCCCCTCTACCAGTGCATAATCCTTCTTACAAAGACAGACTTCTAAAAGAGGTCAGATAAACTACTCTACAGAGACTTTCTATGGACCATGGGCTGAGAACAGCAGTGTGGCTTGAAATATTTACTGCTATATATGGTATGCACTCTCAGCAATGGCATTAGCTAATAACTATAGGAGTTTCACCTGAATCCCTCCTCTGTCTTCATTGCCTGCCATACCATCCACTTCATCCATGATCAATACATGTTTCCCGCTAACTGATGAGGATGTGCCTGAAAATGAATATGGACAAAAAAAATGAGATGGAAATAAAATATGAACTTCCTCAGTTTTACATAATGCTTTATAGGTTAGGTAACCCCATCTTAAGACAACTGAGATGGTGGTGAAACTCTTGCTCTGCCACTTGATCACATGAATCTATGTTCCAAGAACAGAACTAACTATAACCTCGTGTCATCTTCCAAGAAACAAGTCCCATGCAACAGAAAAGCAACTGCAGAGTTCTTGAGCAGTCTGTGCAGATTAGCAACTTATTCTACTAATAGCAGGATTTAATTCTACAACTGAAGATGAAATAAAACAGCTTATTAAATGAAGCCATCCTTATTAGAGCCAGATCCCTCCACGTGAGGAGCAAGTTAAATTCCGAAGACTTGTGCAATAAGGAAGTTCTGTCCCTCCTGTAACTGAACTCTTAACACAACAAAAATCCTCCTTCAAACAACAGACATACCAGAACAGAAGTCTTTGATACTGGTGTTGTTAAGTGACTCAGCAACTACTTCCTTCAGACTGTTCTTACTGCGAGTGTCACTGGCGTTCAGCTCCACATAGCTATACCCCAGTTCCTAGTCCAAACACAAAACCACACAAAAAATGAGAACACAGATCAGTGAAAGAGCATACGCGTACTCAGAGGTAGTATCAGTATTTCAGTGTTCCAGAAGAAAGCTCTTACAACACTACTTTCATATCTAATTTGTGGCTTTGATTCCCCTCTACTATTTTTCACTTGCACTCCAAAAATATTTATAATCACATATAATCACAGATATGCTCAAATGAGAACTTGGGGGCTGGGGGAAAGGGAGGAAGTCAGCACAGTTTTAGTTCTGGAAGATGAACAGCACTGCCACCAGGGATGGAAACAGAATTATAAGCCAAGGCTGCCTAAGCTTTGTGGTATTTCCAGCTGCATATCAAAGTCTTATGCACAAAGAAGCTGAAGAGAAGCTTTTAACTATTTAACAGCTAGGAAATGCATGGCTCCCCCAGCAGTCTGAACACTTCAGAACAGGGCTGGGCTGCCTGAGATTCTCTGAAAGAGCTTAACCCAGCCACTCCTTTATCAGCAAACTCCCCTGCCAGGGCCATGCCCCAGCACTCCAGTGAGCTACACACATCCTTGGTCTTTCAGCTTAAACAACCCTGTTTGTTGGATGGTCCTGTGGGGCACAGTGAAATGCTTTGCAAAGGCCTGAAGCAACTGTGAGCAAGCAAGACTGGAAACCAGAAGCACAGAAGACCACACTAGTGCAGAAATGAGCTCATGCAAGCACACCCAGCTTTTCTGCAGGTCTGGTTTTGGGTGCGGCATCAGTTTGCTGGCCTGCACCTTTAAGGTGAAGGCAGAAGATTGGGAGTTACTCTATACAACTCAAATATTGCAGTAAGTAATCCCTTCTTCCCAGCACACAGATCAGGTAGTTGACAATAGTTCTTTGGAACCCTTCCAAGCTGGTAATACCATATTCTAAACAAGTTCTTGTAATTCAAAGAACAAAAATATTCTGTGAAGTGTTACAACAGCACTATTAATGAGCTAGCTTTAACGGCATTTCTACAGCCTGGAGGTCGCAGCTGATTCTCATGACACAGTTAGTGGAACACAGTGTTCAAGTAAGCTAGGAAAAACTGATTTCTAAATTCAGATTTAGAAATTATCAGAGAGTACTGTCAACTTCTCTCATTCCAAAGTACTACTTGAATTTAGAATGAGGCTGGGAAACTGCTCTTTGTTAGATATATAAAAGCCATGACCAAGTCTTTCAAAAAGCTTGCGAGAATGTGACTCCTACTAAATTCAGTTCAAATACTCTCCGACTTGTAGAGCTAGTGCTGAATGCTCAGTTTTTGTAAACCATCTTCAGTTGTTCAGCACCCTGTGACATGCTTCCTTCTCAATACAACACAAATGCAGACACCCACTGCTATACTCTCAATCCCAGACCTAATAGAAAGGTATCTGAACTTCCACGTATTTTCAGCTGTAACCCTGTTCTGAGCAGGCAGAACTAGGCTGCGGGAGACGCTGGCCAAATACCCACCTGCACACTCTGTCTGTACCCAGATACAGAATCAATATGGAACAAAACATGCTGGGAACATGTGTCAATATGAACTCACCTTACAAACCAAAGAAGCTGTAGTAGTTTTACCAACTCCAGGTGGACCAGAAAGTAATGCTGCTTTAAAACCAGTACCATCATCTTTGCCTCCAGTTTTATTGTTCTTTGCTATAAGAGAAGATTCCAGGTTTTACCTAGGTATGTATTATAAAACAAACAGCATACTTCTAAAGGTATCAAACATCACTGGATGTTTTTCCTTATTTAGGGCCTGATACTAACATCAAAAAAAAATGCATACACATCTGCATCCTAACTATTTGAGGAAAAGCAGTTTAAACCATCTTAGTTTAAGACCTGCAGTGATTCTAAAATGAAAATAGGAAAAGTGCTATGAATGTAGCAACTATTTCAGCAATTTCCTCACAAACACAGAACAGTAAAACAAACCATGCACCCAAACAAATTAAACCAAACCCCAAACACACCATAGAAAAATCCCACTACCCACTATGGTTGAAGTGAACACTATTTTAAACACATTAAAAAACTGTCTATAGGATGACTCACTACACATGACATGGAGTTGTCATACGTGTCAGGCAGAACCAAGACCTTAAAAATTCATCTCTTCCCCATACATGACAGCAGCCATCTAGACATGATGCCATCCTGTATTTTCACCATGTGTACAGACAGGTTAGCACTGGCCAACATTCTCTTGGTGAGAAATAATTCAACAGGCCATTTTACGACGTGGCTTTCTGTTCTGTTTTGGGGAGTAGGGAGTGGTAAGGTAACAACTGCTTCACCAAAATAAACCTCAGGCTCAACTGCTGCTAAAAATTCATCCAACTGCACCCTCACTCCTGATTTCGAGAGCTGCTCTGCTATCTCAAAGGCCCATATTGGTCCAGGGAACCGATCACTGCGATTGGCATGGAGGAACACAGAGAAAAGTTAACCATGCTGGTCACCTTGTCCATCTTCCAAGGTATTCTTCTGCCAGTTTCTGAGCCATCGGAGCAGTTTATTGGCACAGCTTTGCTCACCCTGCTGTCCAATTACTGCCTTAAGAGATACCGGCTTGTATTTATCCACCCATAGCAATCTCTCTGTTCCATCTTCATTAACCTCAGAAGCCAAGTTCCCCTGCAGACAGGGGGCTTCTCTCTTCTCTTCAGTCTGCGTTTTAAAGTCTGTAAGTTTTCGCACAGCAGTGGTTTCTCTCCTGGCAGACCTGACAGTATCTCCTTTTTCA
Source organism: Psittacus erithacus (assembly GCA_009867235.2). NCBI lineage: Eukaryota > Metazoa > Chordata > Aves > Psittaciformes > Psittacidae > Psittacus > Psittacus erithacus. The sequence continues at coordinate 39,084 of WYDI02005011.1, read as the reverse complement.
GGAGTAGACTTGTATTTTTTATTATCAGCTTCTCTTTTGATGGGGCTAAAATTCCTTCTTCCAGCATCAGCTTTCTGTGGTGTCTTTTTAAGTCTTGGCACTGCTTTCTTTGCCTTAGGAAAATAAAGGTAAGAAAATTAAAGGGAAATTAAAAAAAAAAAAAAAAAGGCAAAAAAGCACACAGTAAATAGATGGGCTGTCTTTAAACAGCTCTGTACAGGAGTGGTTAAGAAAGTAACAAAACCCCTATGGCTCCCAAGAAGAAGTCTTAAACGCAAATAGAAGATTTTCACTTTCAATACTTTTAACCTAGAAGGTCAAACAGACAAGCACATGGGTTACTGAGACAGAAGACCAAAACACCTTAAAGGCAAGACAAAGGAAAAAAAAACAAAAAACCAACCCCAAAACCAACCAACCAAAAAGCCCCAAACCAGAATAAACCCAAAACCTAAATTTATAATAAACAAACCTCTGTTTCAGCTGCCAGCTCATATTTGGACTTTTTGCCGGGCATAGTTCGAATGAGATCAAACAGGCCATCCTCATCAACAATTTTTGTCCCTAAAGTTGATGCCTGGAGCAAAAGTAAGAATGAAAAGGGAAGTCAAGTTAGGAATTACATAATTCAATTCAAAAGTGCTTTCCAGAAAAGACTATGTTTAGGAACACAACAAAGAAAAAGGTTTTTATACATCTGTACACACACGTGTGTATACATATAAATAAATGTGTATGTAAATAAATAAAAGACAAAAACAAGCCCTAAAACATTAAGCAACTTTTCCTTTTAACATGCACTTTATTTGTAGTACTGCTTTGTTTTGACAGAGATACTGAAAATCAGTCAGATGTGAACAACTGAGTTTCGCTTCTCTTTCGCTCAGGCACAGGAACACTCACCTTTTCGCATTTAGATTGGCCACAGTCTCGCCCCATAACGAGATAGTTTGTCTTCTTGCTGACATTGCCAGTGACTTTTCCTCCATACCGTTCAATCAGAGACTTGGCCTCATCTCTCTCAATACATTCCAAAATACCTGTAATTACGAATGTCAGGCCTTCCAAGCAGTTTTCAGCTCCCTGAGAACCAGAACATTGCAGAACATGCCATTACCCAGTGCAATTCTACCAAATACCTCTTCACCATGAGCTTTTTTAACTTCTACTATGTCAAGTACCCCATGAAACTTCAAAAATAAACCTTAAACCTATCATACTCAGCTAGGTACTAGTTCTAGAAGTTCAAAAGCCATTAAAAGGAACAGCACACGCATTATTTACCTGACCAACCATATTCATAACACTCTGTGCTTGAAGCATAGAATGTCAGTCAAATGAGTGACAGCAATCTTCCAACTTTAAGACCAGTAACTACTATTCATTATCATGACTTCATAAACCAAGTACTGAATTTAATTTGTTAGTATATTTCCTTACATTTAGTCACTGCTTTGGATTACAATTTAGCTTCTTCCAACACATACTTCCTATTTGAAAAAGATAGCTTTTAAACAGTTTAGTTGACACTTGTTAGACCACTTCTAACAGTAAGTCTAGAATCCATTCCAGTTCTACATACAGAATTCTGGTGCAGCCAAACTTACCTGGGGTATTTCTTTGGAACCCAGCGCTCTTGGACCCTCACGATTAAGGAAGCTTCGGTAGGCTTGGTAATTGATTCGCTTCTTTTCAGAGTCCTCAGGACTTACAGACTTGGGCAGGAGCAAAAAAAAATTACTACACATACCACATATTTAAAACCAACAAAATAAACTCAAGTGTCACAGTTTAAGACATTTTTATGCACCTAAGGAAAAAGATCTAAGACTTGGTTTTAATTTATTAACATGCAACACTTTTCCAGCTAACTTTTTTCCTGTATTTTTACAACTGTTAGGAACTTAAAGCTTACCAGAATTCATATTCTTAAAAACTGCCCAGAAGAATCAAAGTACCAAGTTACAACAGTGACACAAACAGTGATAAACGAAACATCTTCCTGCAAAAAAATGATGACATTTCCTGGCAATAAAATTCACTTTGACAGCTCCTACCTCAGCCTTCTTGGGAGAAATTTTCTCCTTCTTTGGTGTTGTCTTCTCTTCTTTCCTTGAAGCAGTTTTTTCTTTTGATATTGAGCTTTGAGCATCTCTTTCCTTTTCAGCAATCTCCTCTTTTTGTTTCAGAGATGCAAGCCTAGAGCTAGGTTTCAAAGGCAAGGTCTTATCTACCAATTCTCTTGCTGTTCTACCATCAGATGACTGTGGGGATAAATGAGAGCCTTCTGAATTACGCTTCACAGCGTAATTTTGTGCTTCACCCATCGAGTTTGCTGCTTTCACTTGAAAAGAGGCAGAGGCAGAAAAGCACATATATAAGAATGTATCTAGTTAATATTATAAATTGGTGAAATATTTCTATATTCTGCATCCTACCTCTTTCTGATTGCTTACATTTTTCTTTCACATTAGGACTGCTCTTGTCGCTCAACACTGTCTGTTCTCCTGAATCTTTCCGAGCCTAAATAAACACACAATGCCAAAGTCAGAGATGCATGTCCCAAGATACTATTAAGTCCAGATCCTCAAGTTTTCCTGCTGTTAAGTGCAACAGACTGAATGACATCTAAAAAAGCTGACTCTTAGGACAAGTCAGAATACAATCTCTATCAAAGGCAGGCACATAAGTGAATTCTGAACGCAGCCATGCACATAAATTCCTTAAGTCAAAGACCACACAGACTTCCAGGTTACAATAAATTTGAACCCTAACTGGTTACTGATTACCCTAGAAGTACCAATACTTTCTAAATTCATATTAGCAGTCCTAAATTCTAAAAGCCTTGAGGTACAACCCAGCAAATATCTTACTGTGCCTTACACCACAAGCTATGACAACTGGGAAGATTCCCACCACTGGAGTTAGTCTCAAAACCTTCAAGATTCCACCTTTCCCCTTCTTTCAAAGCAAGGGGAGTATTCTCTTTCCTTTTATCACTCTTCAACTTGTACCACTGACTCATTTTACTCAACTTAGACCTCCTGAACCAACACAGCTATGGCAGACCTAAAGCACATGTCCTCAGCAACACACTTCACTCCATTAGAACTTCGCATTAAAATTCCATTTCAACAGAAGCAGAGAGCACAAAGGTACAATAATGCCTCTTGTCTGATTAGGAAGGACACTATTTGCTGAGTGAGGAAAATCCAGGAGGAAGGTATGAAAAGCAAATGCTTTCTTAATGTTCTTAATGCATTTGCATAGAAGTCTTAATACAAAGATTAGGAGTTTAAATAAGAATATTCCCTGTAATCCAAATTCTAAAAAATAAAGATTAAAAAGAATCAAGAATTCAACCTTTTTCTTCTGTGATGTTTCATCCAACATGGCCAAAGTTCTGGCAAATTCTTCATCTTCATGCAGCTGTCTCTCCAGCTAAAAAAAAACCAAAGAAAGCTTTTTAGGCTCATGTCTGACAAGTTTTAACTCTACTACAATTTTTTTAAACTCTTATTTGCTGTCAAAGACAAAAACTTCATCTAAAATAAGGCAGCACATAGCTGCAAAAACTGCATCCTACCAGAGGCAAATTTCTGAATATGGCACTGAAGAATTATTTGATTTCCCCAAAAAGAGCCTGAAGTCTAGCAAGAAAAGCACAGTTTGGATTTGTTCCACTAGAAACATTGAAAACAGATAATGCAGGCTTATTAAAGAGGTTTTCTGTTCCTCCGTATTTTTTATTGTTGTGTTGTCCTTTTCATTTAAAAAAAGAAGACTATCGAAGACAGGATGTGACAACAACCAGTGTGCCCTGAGATGCAACCTGTTGACTTTAGAAAACTTCCAAAAGCAGTCCCAAGAGGCAAGTAGAAACAATGCCTGCTAAATATTCTGGTCGCAATAATGAATGTTTTATTCTTATTTACTGCTAGCAACACACATGAAAAAAAAAGTCTGGCCATTTTGGAGAATTCGGCTACTGCCCTGGGCCCAGCTCTTGGCACCAGCTCTATTTACTTTATGGAATCAAGTACACTTTTACTTTGTAATATTTCTACTTACACAAATGATTATTTTTGACAGAAAAAACAGTAAGAACAAATAGTGCACATGGAATAGGAGAAAGTTATTTATTACTTGTTAAAAACAAAGCCAGGTTAGTTTCACTTTTATTTCACCTAACAAAATAAATGTTATCTCTACAGTGAACATCAAGTTACCCTTCCTATCTAATATTGTCCCTTAGGGAAAATTTCTCCTATTGCTGAATAGTTTATATTGATGCCAATAAATACTGACTATTGTTTTAACAAAACAACAACAAAAATCCTTTCATAAGTGTCTTGAAGATCAACATGCTGTGCTAGAAGACTGTCCTGGGTTCAGGACAATCAAACAGATTACTTTTACAGGCATTATTTTTATGCGCCTATAATGATGAAATGCATTTATCCTCCTTGTGTACAGTGAGAAAGGGAAGGGCAGCAACCACCAAATGCAAACCAGACTGAGGCAGAGATACACCTGAAATATTAATTTGATGATATGTATAGGAGATGAGACTGTTACAGACATGAAAAGGGGTAATGAGTTTAAGCATAACCAGGGGAACTTCAGGTTAGATACAAGGAGGAAGTTCTTTACTGTGAGGGTGGTGAGGCACTGGAATAGATTGCCCAAGGAAGTTGTGAATGCTTCATCCCTGGCAGTGTTCAAGGTCAGGCTTGACAGAGTCGTGGGCAACATGGTCAAGTGTGAGGTGTCCCTGACCGTGGCAGGGGGGCTGGAGCCAGATAATCTTAAGGTCCTTTCCAACTCTTAACTATTCTGTGATTCCATGTTAATTTCAAATAAAAGGTAATACCTTATTTTTCCTGACATGATGTTTACATTCTAATTAATTGAAGCTAGATTCATTATACCTCTGGGTGGCGGGGTCAGGAATGAGATTAAGTTTTGCATGTATGATATATTTATTTCAAGTGATACTTGCTATTATCAACCTGTGGGAAACAAACTGTTTTTCCCAAAGGCAAGTAAGTATGCATGGCAAACATACCTTTCCCTCATATTAGCATTAAATCAAACAGGAAAGTTTTTCTTAACAAGAACGATGACAAATGAAACAAATCATGGATGGCAAAGGCTTAATTTTCACTCCAAGTAATGGGAAAGGGGGGACTGGGAGGGGAGGAAGCAGGATACAGAATGTGAATTCTGTGTCGAAAGCAGCATTATTATAGACACATCAACTCATAATCTGCACAGGTAAGAGAAAGTCTGAATAGACAGAAGACAGATTAAGTAAAATGTTCTTATAATGTAACTTAATGCCCATAAAAATAACTGTGTGACTACGTTTACACATATGTGCTCAAGTTAAGTATACAGATGAATTTTATAACATAACACTTACTTATATCATACATGGAAAGTCCATATTAATTTCTTAATGAAAAACAATTTTAAGTCAAAGTTCACTTCATAGAAAGCAGCAGATTTAGAAAGCTTTTACCTCAGAGTCTTCTTCAAGCTGCAGTTGCCTAGCAATGGCCTCATCATTTAGTGTACTGTCTCTGCTTTGTGAAGGCTATATTTAAGAGAGGAAAAAAAGAAAAAAAAAGAGAAAAAAGACCAATGGTTCAGTTCCCCAATATTGCATAAATTATAATAATTTAATCTATACAGATTCATTCTGTATACTTCTAGAAAAGGACTGGGAATGAGACATGCAGCACTTTATTCCTAGCTCTCTAACCTAAACCCTATTAAACAAGGCTGTTTTCAAGAGATTTTATTATTCAAAACAAAACCATGCTATAATATAAATACCTAACTTCTAACAATGCTGAACATCTCTGAAGCTATCACAATTGGCCTGCTTGAAAGAGAAAACAGTAACTACATTGTGCATTGTTAATTTCCTCCATACTTTATTTGGTACTTTTTTATTCCAGGAATATATGTGCCATAAAGCTTGAGAAAACAACCTGCTGCCCTCCACGGCCAACTGTAAGCTACCCCATCCACTCACTAATCTCAGAAAAATACTTAAGTCACTTAAGAAGCAGCAATAGGGAAAAATATTACTTTCAGCTTTGTGCTATCTTCTCAAACACGGAAATGCTACTCTAAACTTGCATTTGAGGACTCAATATGCCTGCACATGTCATCAAAATAGAACTTATACTTGAGTGGTCATTAAAAAGTAACATTAAGCAGGACAAGCAATTAAGTACCTCCTTGCTGTCATTAAATTGGCCACTTGATCTGATACCAGACACACCAGCAGCCTACAGCAGCAGCATCAGTACTCACTTCTTTCCTTTTACTTGCTACCAGTTTCTTTTCTGATCGCTGGACACTACTTGTCCCAAAGTAATCAAGTGCTGAGGTGGGAGTCTGTTTCACTGGAGATAATGGTTTGCTTTCAGTTCGCGGTTTTACATCTTCCTTTTTCACTGCAGCTGTTCCTGGACAATTGATTGCTGACATCCCATTCTCCTTTGGTTTCAGAGAAATTCTTTTATTGACAAAGTCATCTTCCTCATCTAAACATGAAGAGTATTCTATTATTTCTGGTACACAGAACTTCCATTATTCTTATAATGGAATCATCAAGAGAACTATTTTGGCAGATTACATCAACTCAGATACTAAGAAAACATTACAGGTGTTTAGGAGTTATTTGAAAAAAAGGCTGAGTTGCATAACACAGTATTAGCATCTTTAATAACAGCTCAGTTCTAAATAGATTGAGTACTGAAATACAGATAAAATTTGTTACTTGTGTTCATACATTACCTCTCACTTAGGGAAGCTTGCACAGAATGCCTTCCCTTCTTACACAGGGAAGACTATAAACAGAAAACCCAGGTCACTGAAATTTGAACCCTCCCCTTATTTAACACAAGATCAAATTGAACAGCACAACTGCTCCTTCACACAAAATGTGAAGTACAAAGCTACACTGATTTTATTACTTTATAGTATACATTAACAGAGCAGCTAATATAGGCTTTGCAGACATATATTCTAAAGAATCAATCAATACTACACTATAAACCAGGGGAAAATACTATGTATTTACAATGTATTTATGAAAGTTTCTTGTATAATCTCACAGGTTATTTTTAAAGTACTGCTCATAGCTTATGAATGTTTTAGAAGAAACACTTCAACACCTTTTTACTTTTTCCCTTTTAGTCTGAGATTCCATCAGCTATTCTACATTCTCTATATTCCTGCACTTAAGCACACTCTCTTTCCAATGGAGTCAAAACCATCCCAAAGAAATACAGCCATTCCACAGAACACAGAAATCAAACAGCACAAATACAATCAGCAGACAAACCAGGTTTTTCAATTTAAAAAGAGGAAAAGTGGCACGCACAGTCTCATTAAGAATTAGCCCACAGACCACTGAACAAAGGAAAGACTCTTTATAGACTCTTCTATAATAGCCAAGATGTGATCTTCCCAGCAATGAAAAAGAAGGGTTTGATGGCCGTTCATTCATTCTGGACCCAAACTCTTCACCCAACCCATCATTCAACAGAAGAAGATTACCAAGAACTTCAAAGTGTTCTGTGTCACATTGTGAAGTCTTACTGACAGTTATACAAATGAAACTCTTATCACTGAGGCATACAAAACCCTACAGAGATCACTGCCAAATAATCAGACCAATATGATAGCACGGAAGACAAACATCACTAAGCAAACTTCTAGATTAGTGATAAAAGAGCTTTCTTTGTGAGCCCTTCTAAAAACTCAAAGTGTGCAAGGGTTAAGAAGCAAACTGCAAGAAAATTCCCAAAATGAACATTAGACACAAAGAATAAAGCACAACGACTTGAGAGGAACAGAAACAGAGGGTGTCTCATTTGCATGCCTGTAACTGAAGTCTGGTTTTACTTTTCTCAAGACAGAGATATTTCAGATATTGCCATGAACATATCATAAACACTGAATGTTCTAAACACCTGTTTTATAACTGAACTTAATTTGACAGTATTATCACACAAACACATTCATTCTCCAGTCACCTCTAATTTAAGCCCCCATATTTCTTTGCATACAAAAAATTTGTTTTCTCAATCCCTAAATTTAGATTATGTCATATGTGTGTTATCTATGATTTGTTATATTCTAGACAGAGATGGAGGAAAACAAGTTTTTTGTTCATTTCACCTTTTCTCAATGGATGGTAGTAACAAGAGTGTTTTAGCCATCAGCTGGAATTTTCTGCTGCTGAACACTTAATACTGAGCAGAATATAACAAGTACTAAGGGGAATCCTGACTATTCCTGAGAGAGAAAAAGTTCAGAGAGAATTTAAAATAAAAGATGTATCTGGAAGAGAGTTAAATCAAGAATGCCTAAAGACAAAATTTATCCACAATAAAGTGACATTTTTGCCAATTTACAAAGGAATATATGGAAGAGAACATTCAAGCCCACGCCCTCAGTTGAGAGGAGTGGGTTTTACCACGAAGCTAAAAGCTTTACTATTCTCAACACCCTTTACTTTCCCTAGGCAGCAGCAAATCTCTTACTGCCACTTAGCTCAATTTAACAAACCATTACATAATCTGGGAGATCTGGACACTAGATGCTTTAAGCTCCTAATTCACAATAGTTTGAGCTCTGTATAGGAGACTGCTTATCTCAAACTTACTTTTAGGAATATTTCTGCTTCTTTTAAATTTTTCAGTTTAACAAGAAAATACAGTTTCAGGAGTAAAATGTACCTATTAGTAAACATCAACAGTTAATGTAGATAGAATTACATTTATTTGTCTTGGAAAGAAGATACAAATCCTATTCTTCCTCCTCTACACCCAGATTTTCTTAAGCTAAGGACTGTTCCATGCTAAAATCAAATCTTTATGCATCACTATTGTTATCAGAAGATCTACATGCAATATTGAGGTTTTCATTATTCACTCATAATCATTCAAATAATGACAAAAACAAACAACAGGCTATTGCTTTCTCTCAAGTAGAGAGAAGCAGAGTAAATATAATTAGGTTTTAATCAAAAAGAATGTGGACTTAAGTCATTTATGATACCAGTACTAAGTATTACCAACAATAGAGCTGTGCCTTAATTATACCCTTCCTAGAAACTACAGGATTAGAAGCATTTATTGACTGCAAGCAGTGGCTGAAAAAGGACAAGAGACTCGCAGCCCCTATGAACAGCTGTCTCTAAGGAAAAGGTAGAATGAGAACATGAAAGTGGTCACTGAGAGACAAAAGCACCCCAGTGCTATTAAGTGGATTTTAAAAGGTGACAGGTACTCAGGCTCAGGAAATTCATAAGGATAGCACAAATTTGCCTGATCTCCAGGATCCCCCTTCACTTCAAATACTTATGAACACCAACTTTTTCATTGAGACCTTCACATTTCTTCCTTGAGATGAACTGCTCACCCATGCCTACTGCCACAGAAGTGAACAGCAAAGTTAATCAGTTGCACACTTCCAGTTTCCTTACAAGCATGAATGTGACATTGCAACCATTGAACTGCTGTACATTTACAACTTTGAAAATATTGAGAGGCCTACTACTGATGCTGCACTATTCAGGTCAACGCTTTTCAACACATGACCTGTAAAAGGAAAGAGGAATTCTCACTCACACAAGCAAGCCAATAATTTGTGGAAAAATAAAAGTGAAAATTCAGATTTTTGCTCATAAAAATTGTAGGTTAATTGCATTCTTACAGCAATTGCTAGGTAAACAGTTGAGATGCCTCACATGGAGGCAAGGACTTCACAAAGTCAAAAAGAGAAATCAATTTTATCAACTAGATTACTTTTATGTTGCAAAATCTTTGTATAGCAGAGCAAGACTATTTCAAGAACAGTACTTCCTGTTTACACTGGCAAATTACTTAAGTTTTGTATCCTGAAAAAATACCCTGAACATACACATTTGGTTTGTTCCAGGATTTGCTCTGAATTAAAAATACAAGTCAAGACCATGTATTCTGGTCAACTTTTCTGGAAATTACATAGATGTGACAAAGAGAAAGCTAATCATGTGATTAATGGAACAGACAGGCATGACAACCAGGAGATTGCTTTTAATTATTCTGGATGCAAACACTACACTGAAGCAGGGACCTATTATGCCAAGCAATGTACACGGACAAACTTCCCTAGCCACACACAACTGTTAAATCCTGGATGCTTTAAGATCTATTCTATGACATTAAAGCACATCTAGCTTTCATTTTATAGTTTTCTATAAAACAAATCTGAAAGAAAACCAAAACCAAAGCTACATGCAAATAAGTTACTTGTATCCATACCACTTAAATGCCTACAATAACAGTATATGAATTACTGAGGCAGTAAAGAACAATGCACTGCTTTATTTCAGTGGCATAGCAACCTTGTAAACAAGCAATCTGCGCGAGTCAGTATTTTCATAAAGTTTTACCCCAAACATTACTCAGTACTACCTCTGTGTTATGATCTTACACCCTACCTTAAAAATGTGCTGTCTTATGTAGGCCACAGCACAGAAATAAGATTCATTTGCACTTACAAGACTGAAAACATTAAAATCTGGTTAAGTACTAAAAAATTTAATCTACCTGATCTTTAAAAGGTGTCATAAACCTTGCTGGAGATAAAAAGGAAAACTGACATAACTGATTGAAAAGAAAAAGGCTGCTTCCTACACCATGATTTCAATGGTACTATTCTAAATGCTCTCTTTACGAGATCTGTTTCTACTTCCCCATACTACCTATAGGGTCATCACCATTAATGTCACCTTGTTCTTATGGGCACATAAATACTCAGTAAAACATACCTTGTGTTTCACCACTCTGATAGCACAAGGAGCCAAAGTATCAGTGTGAGAAAAATAAAGCCAAGGCTCAGTTGAAAACTAACACAGATGCACAACATCAAAGACTAGGGACACAACAGTGAAGACATGCAATTAAGTGCAAAGAAATGCAAAATGTAAACACTGAAAGTACTTTATATATTTACAACATATGCATATTTCTCTGTATTTTTCTGTAATAAAAACACAGCCCAGGAAAGAAAACCTAATACAAGTGTTTGTACCAGTAATGGAGGAGTATGATGATTAGCACAGAAACCTCCACAGAACTATCAGGCAACCAAATTCACACTGGATTAAGGGGTACCATCTGAGTTCCTTAATTTAAAATAGCTTTACTACACTTACTCAAGGTAGTGTCTGCACTCAGCTACCAGAAAAAAGAATTCACTTCATACTGCTTTCCAGGGGAAGAGAGGGACTGGAAAGCCTTAAATCCAGCATCCAAATTAAGTGGAAAAATTATTCATCTGAAATTATAATGTAGAGCAACAGCATATGGACCTGCCAGGCTCATACATCCAGTCTGCTACAAGCCTAGTTTTTATTTTTTATATGAAGAGTATTTTATGCCATTATATTTCCTATTAAAATTCAATACACATTAAGCAACTCAAGCACTAACAATTTTGTTTCCCCACCAGCCCAACATTCTCTGCATTAAAAGTCTTATATGTATATAAAAGTGTAATACAGAGAAATTATATTCAGCAGGAACATTCATAAGCTATTCTTGTCCTGTCTTCTAAGCTGTCAAGGAACAGTATTCCCATAACTTACAAACCCACTCAGTTTCTACCACTTCTTTTTTTTCTTTATAAATAATTCAGCCTACCATTAGCACAAAGCTTTTTTTAAAGAAAAAAGTTGTATTTTGCTATATTCAAGCAATCAATGCAATTGCTACATTTGCTACATATTCATAATTACCTCCACAAGAGGTATTTAAAAGATCAAGTATTCACTAAAAGCGAGGTCACCATTCTTGCCAAATAACCACCTGTGATGAAACCAGATGGGGTTCAACACATCACAATAACAGGTCATCTTCTACAAACAAAACTCAAGGTCCCATAATTCATTAAACACTTAAAGTATATTTTAGCAAGCACAACAAACATTTGGATTTTTTTCCCCAGTTCCGTAAGACCATTCCATCAACACAAAAAAAGGCTTTTTTCCTTTGTTACCTGCTAGAGTAACTTCACTTTATCTTTGCCATCATTGAACTAAATACTTATTTAAATTGTTTCCATAATCACAGAATGGTTTGGGTTGGAAGATATCTTCAAAATCATCTAGTTCCAGCCCTCTGCCATGATAACAAGGTTGTGGTTTGTTTGGTTTTTTTTTTTACAGAATTACAAACAGAAACTGTTCTTGTTTTATTTTTCTTTTGCCTTAAAAAAAAGGGGCAACTTCACAAGGTAGTAAGAACAAAGCAACCCAATAATCTCAACCAATCCACTGTTACACAAACCAAAAAGTTAATCCCTCAGCACTTCTCAAGAAAACTGTATTCCACATAAGTATATAGAAGGGATGAAAAGAAATTCAATCAACTACAGGAAGAAAGTTTCAAGTTAAACTGAAAATAGGTTGAGACAATTAACTACCAAGCTTCTACGGACTACCTGATGCCAAAGGCTCCTTCAAACACACTGCCACAGACAAAGCCCTTGAAACAAAACCGAGTTTTGAACGAGTCCAACAAGCTGATTCTGGATTTAAATTTTCAGCTGCCTAACAGTAAAAAACAAGAAAAGAACAAATGCCTACAAATTTCACTAGAACTCTTTCTATCTACTAATGCTATATTCCTGTTCTTGTAAAACCTGCTTATTTCAAGCCAATAGCTGTACCAGTACCACTAAAACACACTCAGCTTGACAACTGTATTAAGCTGAAGAAACAATTCATACAGATTAAATATAAACAAAATTCAAGTGCTGAGACTTAGCGTTACAAAGGCATTGATTAAGTCAAACTACTAAATCAACCTGTGTGTACTTAAAGACTCTTTAGATAAGAGTAACCTTGAGCCACGGTTTTCAGGGATTTCGTTAATAATCTTGACTAGTTTTCCCATGGTATCCCTGTGAAGAAAAACTTGATTATGCCACCTTGAATTGCATAATAAACCTTAACATGTATTGTTTATTCCCCAGGAATCTGATCTTTTATCTACTCCAGGATCAATGCTATTAAAGAGCCTTTTAATTAGGAAAGAACTGTTAGCAAAACTGTCAAGGTAAACAAAGTTTCAAGTAATAGGCCAAATAAGACAAAAAAGCACTTGGGATACTTTGGAAAATTTAGCTCATTTGAATACATGACATAATACAGCTAAGTACTGGGTCAAATACCTAGGACAAGTAAAAACAGCACAATCCATCTTAGAAACAGTGAACCTGAAAAGAGCCAGAGGAGGAAGCTGGCGCAGAAAAAAAAAAAATAAAAATCAGCTGAGCCACACTTCTAATGGGGCATCACAGCAAACAATCCTTTTTTGTTTTAAAAATACTTGGTACAATTAAAGGGAAGCAAAGTTTACAGTCAGCAGTGATCTTACCAAGAAAACACTACACCCAAGGATGGGGTACACTTTTCCAAACTCAAAGATGGATCATGCAACTACTCTCAGAATTTTAACACTTTAAAAACATGTTTTATAAAAATAGATTTGGGTTCAAGTCTGCTAATATTATTAGTTTCTAAGAACCCATATAGGGAAGTACTGCAGCTAGTAAAGAACTCTACCCTAGGAGACAGCTATAGAAGACCCGATAGTTACAGCTTCAGCTGAACTCAGAGCAGATGTAGTAAGTACATCTAACCACAGCAGCAACTGATAAAACGTGTTTCTCTCACTTCAAGACAAAATTATAGTAAGCAGAAAGAGATGTATTAAACATTGTAAGAAATACCTTTGCAATGAAAATGTGCCCACTTAGCACTGCAGCCCTGAGGAAATTGTACAGCTTGTGTTACACAGGTGATCAGAGTATAGTAACCAGTATCCAACATCAAAATAGGTTAAGTTTATCTGCATTATTAGAAACCACTGTGAAACTACAATAGATCCAGCGCAGTAAGAGAACTTTACATTTTAAAGGCAAATCAGAAAATGAACGTAACATGACAAGAGATTTAACAGCTCTGGAGAGCAGACCATTCAAAAGGCTCTAATTTATCAAATTAACCGAGTCAAATTTAAGATGCTTCCAATCTACACCATTCAGTAAGACAGGGATCAGATTTATCTTACTGTCAGAATCTTAGTAAGTAAATTCCGCCCACATGTAGTTTTAATCTTTGCTTAAGTGCCACTGACAGATCTCTCAGTTAAGAGGGAATAAGAGAACAACCAGTAGTAAGAGCAGCACTGAAGCTGCAAGCACTCACATGTATTTCAAATGTGTTTAGAAAAACCCACAAAACCCTACATAATAAAAAAATGCATATGCATACACATTCAGCAAACTATTCTCAGATGCAAAAATAGTAAGCGTTAAGGTCCATCTTCAAGAAGCACAGAAACAGTAAGCTAACACTAGAAGCTCCATTTTCTTCCACAGGTGAATTTTTAGAGAATTCACGGAACCTGACTATTTTCCCCTGTGCTGGTGGAACACCTTTAAGCATACTTGATTCATAAATAAGGCTGAGTCTACATAAATTGTTCACCTATCAAACAACAGTAGCTAATGCCACAAACTTTTCTATAACATCTCCAGTTTAGAAGAAGACCATGAAGAACATGAAGTAAGCATCCGGAAACAAAACTGCTTCATGATAGAATTGAGAACATGCAGGGGGAGAGGGGAACTGTGTTTTTAGTTCAACTACACAGCTTCTGAAAAGACTAAATCTAGACTAAACAAAACTCAGCTGTGAACTTAGCAGTAAATCACTGTCACAGTTTTTCCAGAAGGAGACCTGAAAGTGATCAAGAATGGTTAATTACACACACTACTTTACCCAAGAGCAAAAACAGCTCCAGGATTTAGAAAGCTGAAATCCAAGACTAAGAAGCATGGTATACACCAGGTATAATGCAAGCCTTTTTACCATCTTTTTTCCAATTCCTGTTCTTCCCAGGAGTCTAGCAGACAAATAATGTTTTTGGATTAAAAAAAAAAAAAAAAAAAGGAAAGGTTGATAAGTAAAACACAAAACCCAAGAACTTTTGCATGCAGTCACCAATGTATCACGCAGAGATTTAAGACATGAAAAGTCATATATCATGTAAAGTAAAAAAAAAAAACCCAGGTTTTCAAACATGTTTATGGTAACCAACAGCCATGTCATGACATGTGCTAGTGAGCAGTTTAACTACATTAAAAATATTTCCTTACTTAACTCCTTCCCCTAAATCTATGGAATACTCTAAAGCAGTGAGTGTTAACTCATGATATTATATGAATATTTAAATGATCCTAAACCACTACCAACATCATCTCACTTTTACCCTGCTCCTGACTTTACAGTACTTGAGTCCAAACTTCTGAAGAGCTTTTGGTTAGCTTAAGGGTAACGTAATTTGTTGTCCTCAATATTAGGCTTTCTGGTCATTTTTAAGAGTGTATCAGTCAAACAATCCATCCCATTAGTAACATAATCCACTCTACTATAGCTAAACATATAATGATATATTTCTTCCATTACCTGTCTCTGAAATAAAAACAACAGGATCCTGCTTTAGCATTTTATCACATTTTGACGTAGCTGCCTTTTTCTCAGATTCCTTCTTGGATTTTTTCACTGACTGCACCTCCTCTTCTGAATCTGTATTTTGAACACAACATATATGTAGATTTCTACTACATACATACAAGCCTTAAGTAACAGATCACATAACATCAATTAACAGATGTTCACATATATTCAACTGAATAAGAAAAAGATATCATATGGAAGGTCAGAGCATGGCTTTGTTTTTCTCCATCAGCTAATAGCCTAGCCACCATTCACTCCAGCACACAGATGATGACTAAATGAAAACTCGGTCAGAACTCAGTCTACACACTGGGTTTTGTTTACATAAGAAGAAATATTTAGTTACTTATTCCAAGAATTGCTATCCTTGTATAAAAACCTTTCTGAAAAGGAATGTGACTCTCAGAGTACCACAGCAAATTACTAAACAAGAAACACACACTAAGTAAAAAAAACAATCCACCCCACCCAAAAACCACCCAACCCAAACAACACACACACCACAACAAACTTTCAACTTAGATTCGTAAGACTGATTAAATGTTTATGGTATCATATATTATGCTGGTGCATTCTACAGTACCTATTCAAAAAGCTAACAAGCTAACAACCAGGGTAAAAAGAGATCACTAAGGTTGTACTCCAATTTTTCAGCAGTACACTGGTAGACTTGCCACTCACCTCACCAGCCATTCTCTATATTCCACAAGTTGTCAAGATGACAAACTTACACTACTGTGGATTATGCATTCCAGCAGCCAAATGAGTAAATGGGACAAACTGAAGAAGTCGGGACAACGAACAAGCATAAGAGAGGGCTACCCTTCAAGGCCTACCTTTATCCATGATAAAGACTACATATTAATGGTTACAATATATATTAAGGGCAGCTACGTCAATTGATTTGAGTCAATTGAGTCCCATCCCATAACTGTCTCACATCCATCCCTCAAAAAGCACACACGCTTTTCTCTCTTCAACAACTTAGAACCCAATTTCTCTTTTCCCCTACTAATAATAAGCTAGAATTTGCAAGATCGGCAGACAGTATCAGCACTTTACAAATAGCTGTTAAGTTATACATTACTTTTGTACTCCAACTTTTAATGCAGAAATATTTCTACTGCCATTTCTCATGCTAAAGAGGAACTGTTTATAGAACAGTTTATCTGAAGATTAGAACACATTTCCATATATTATTCTTACATTATCCTTACAGATGTTTGTGATCAATTTAAATATAAAACTATGGAGTGAACATTTACTACACTTTTTTAATAGACAAGAAACACAAGTTTGCCTTTTAGAACAATCTCCTTGTTCACAAAGGCACAGAAATGTGAAATTGCAGTATATGACCAGCCTCCTGTACCCAGCATAGGATGTTATTTATCCCTAAAAGAACAGGAAACCAAAAACTCCACATAATTTATATACATTTTCATAACAAAAAAGTTACCAGTTTTGACTGAATTCACTATCTCAATGGGTTTTGGTGGGTTTCTTTTTTGGTTTGGGATTTCGGGTTAACAGATGTTTTCCTAAGTTACTTTGCAATGTATATTTCATGCATGGCACACACTGCACTTTTACTGTTATCAAACGTATTTTGCTATCCAGTAGTAATGCCTATAAAAAATGTTTTTAACTCCATTTACCAAACCCCCCCCCAAAAAAACCAACAAACTAATCACAGCTTTCTTTCAGATGTACCATTTACTTAAATCAACTTTGAATGCTGATGCAGAAGATGCAAGGGAGCATTCAGAAACAACCATGAACACTACCTGAATCGTAGATTATTCTTTTTTTCTTTTTTGCTCGCTTTTGTTTGGAATCATCATCTTCACTGGGTGAATTATTCACCTAAGAGTAACAGTCCATTAGTTCAATTAGTAAACACATCCTTCCAGCTTTTACTCAGTTACACATTCAAATATATGAGTTTCTAACAAATTACTTATTTTCCAATATTCCACTTACGACCAGTCTTGCTTAACCCATGGATGGGACAGGGAAAGGTGCAGGGCAGAGCAAATAAGGACGAAACTAAAGCAGTGAAACTAAACATGCTCCAAGCAAATCATAGATGATTATGTTGAGAATAAATACCGAAGTTTAATACAAATTAAAGTAAATCAAATAGATTTTCAAGCACTTCCAACTTTTTATTCATAAAAAGATATTGCACAGTCCCACCAGAAACAGATCATACAGATCAACAAGTTGCTTGTATGGAATTCAGCTTTCACTTTTGGTTCTATTCTGTTTATGGTTTCACTGTAACCACCAGAATTTAACATAACTTTGGAGTAGAATATGGCCCATTGAAAAAGGAAAAAAGCATACACTACAGTTGAAGCTAGTCAGATTTCTTATTCGGCATCCTGCTTGCCTGCAGCTTGTCAGCTCGCCCATTAAGCATTGCAGCTACCAAGAGATTACAAGCTACTAAGAGACTGCACAAGTGGTCAGAGTTGACAAACATGCTCTATCTAGCATCAGTTACTGTTAAAACTGTCTCAAGGAAACTTATTCTTTTTTCTTTTTTTTTTTAAAACAGTTACAAGTTTTGGATATTTAAAAAAAAAAAAAAAAACAAAAAAATCACAAGCTGCACAGATAGGAAGTTCCTTGGGGCTACCAAATTGTGCTTGTTTTATAGTCATGCACAGCTGTAAATGCGTCTAAAAATATAATTCTAGATAAACATAGCTACACATTTTATAATCTCCATTCAATTCTGAAACCTTTGTTATAACTGGAGAATTGCAGAGTAGAAATAAAAGATCACATTGAGATAACTGCTGAGTCTTTCAGCTCACACTGAATGGTCCTTTATTTTCACATTGAAACAAGTGAAATTACACAACCAATAACATCTTACTTCATGACTGTGATGCTTCACATTAAATCTCCATCCCATTAGAAATCCTTCCATTCTGCAGGTGGATTTAAAGTCCTTTTCTGCCACCCCTTTCTTTTTTATACAGTTTAGATAATTAACTGTGTGTGGCAGTAACACCTTACGCTAGACCATGTTGCCCAAGGCTCCATCCAGCCTGGCCTTGAACATAGCCAGGGATAGAGCATTTACGACTTCTTTGGGCAACTCATTCCAGTGCCTCACCACCCTCACAATAAAGAACTTCTTCCTTATATCTAACCTGAACTTCCCTTTTTTAAGTTTAAACCCACTACCCTTTGTCCTATTGCTACTGTTCCTGATGAAGAATCCCTCTCTGGCATCCTTGTAGGCCCCCGTCAGGTACTGGAAGGCTGCTATGAGGCCTTCCTGATATACCTGCATCTTCTACGCATAAGCCTCAACCTTAAACAAAAATTAGGTAAACTGAGCTACTTAGAGAACTTTCGACTACAGCTAAAACAACTTCAAATAGATCAGATTATTCCTACATTGGCACCTAACCCTAGGAATTTCTACCTACCTCTCCTGTGCCCTACAACCCAAATATTTTCTTAAATTAGCAATTTTCTTCACCATCTATAGTTTTGCTGCAAGAAGTTAATATTATGTCGTAGCTTCCTCCCACGCCTATAAGGAAAACTGACATACAGCTTTTTTTTCAATATATAAGAACTGTGACTTTAAAAACACTAGATACACAAGCAATCCTATATCCAAGAAACAAGCACTTCACAGGTAAGAAAAGCAAAACTGACCTTAGTCTCCTTTTCCTTTTTCTTTCCCCGTGAGGGTCCTTCACCATTTTTAATATTTTCACTCTTTTTCACTGTCTCACATTCTTTTCGCCTTCCAGGAGTTACAACATCGAAGAATTTCCGGATATCCTAGGTAAAGGGAAAATTGATTTATAAATTTTTTAAATACAGACACCTCTCAGAAGTTTCACACTACACAACAGCAAAGCACTTCAGTTACTTTGTCAGCAACTCCATTATAATATTTGATGATCTTGAAATTTTGCTCCCAATTAAGCAAACAAAGCCCAGCTAGTTAAACATAGCTCCTCAGACACCAACCATTTTTCTCTTATCTTTGAATCATGAAAAAAGCGTTCACTTCTCCCTTAGCTGGACATCTTCACCGATACACTCTTCAAAACAAACTGCCACTAGCAGTGAAATACAGTGACATATGACAGATACAGTGAGAATTGTTTTTTTCATAACTAATCACTACCAGCCTAGCCCAAAGCATTTCTATAGTCAAAACCATCAACTCAGCAATGAGGTAGTGTCCAATCTAGAAAGACAGAAAAGCACCAAGAGCGAAGAAGAGCCAAGTACTGGGACATACCACATCCTCCGCCTTCTCATAAGTTTAGGACAATAACCAAGTAAACTCAATTTCAATCATTAAAAACAATAGCAAGCAAGAAACAGATTAAAATTTGAACAAAGAACTTCATACAAAGAGATCAAAAAAGCCTATCTGTAATCTGACCACAGTAAAACCACAAGAAGCTTCTTTTAAGCTATACAGATCAGCAGCTGAAGCTTCAGATTTAAAAACACACTATTATACACACAAAGCCAAATCTGACTTCCACTGAAAATACTAGTATGTCAGTTTTTTTAAAATTAAAACTGAGAAAATACATACCTGGATGCTATCACTAACCTCAGGGGCAGCGCCGTTTTAGAAAAAGAAAATACATCCTATGGCCTAAATATATAGTAGGTAAAGGGTGTGGATTAGGACTGCATTCTATCCAGCTGATAGCTATTCCCCATCATTGAGTCCATCTGGGTAGTTCACTTATTCTTACAGGGAACTACCAGCAGAGCAGCAGTTCTTAAGTCTCTTAGAGCCGTCTCTAAGTCTCATAGTTCTTAAGCAGTCTCTTAAGAAAACTCCATAAAAGTCTGATTGACCAGGAGTGTTTCATGCTGCTTTTCAAGAGTTCCCTGGTGGTTTGGATTATCAGAGCCTATAGGGCTTAAAATCAATGCAATACATCATTTGAAAGCATACACAAAATATAGGACATGTAAAGATTTATTTGGTGTATTTAGCTTAAAACAATTTTGCAGAACCAGAAATGCTGTTTCCTGTAAAAATTTAGACTCCTCATGTTTTACCTGCATATTAATAATATGGATTCAGCAAAAACAAAAGGGTAGACTGGGAAGCATTCTTTCTCAGTGAGACTTCACACATTTCCATCTATGGAATTTATACCTTGAGGCATAAATTTTCAACACTGATATTTTACATGTACACCTACAATATAAATGCAGTACTATATAAGCTCTGAAATTTTGACTGCCAGTACCTATAGCTAACAGGTCTGAAGAAAGCAGCTATTTAAAAAGTCTAAATGTAGATTTGTGGACTCGATCACTCAATCATTATTACTGACTTCTTTTTAGGCTTAAGGTAACGCAGGCAACATAAAAATTTATTCAAAGTCTCCTCAGATCTTTTATGTAGTAAAACAGTTTAAATACTTACTACAACACTGCAAAATAAAGTTACTTTTAAGTTTTCATTTCTTTTATAGTTTGTACTTCTTGGCTTAAAATATTCGGAGACTAAATTTTAGATCAACAGTAATACTATTCATTTTAGTATTTTAACTAAAAACAGCTAGTAAGTGAGCTACTCTGCAAACACTATATGCAATAATATTAATTACTTTATTAATAGACTTACACAAGAAAATATCATCATATCCTGGTTTCTAAAATGCAGGCTTCAGAAAGAAAAATATATTAAATAAAACCTGCCTGCCCCAGCTTCTTCCACTATCTTCATACCACAGCTCCTGAACTGCTAAGGCCTAAATTATAACACGTAAATTATTATTTTCTTCCTCATCAGTTCTCATAAGTTATCAAGTTAGCTCTTCATAAGTACCTTTAATTCACAAAATGCCACAGAGCAACAATAAAGTTATCTTTCAGTAAAGCTTTTATCCAAGAATCATGAGAAACAGAATTTTCATGCCTTTTACTAAGAGATGCCAGATAAATCCTTAGTTCGTTGCAGAAGTTTTAAGACTATTTATTTATAAAATACTATAAAAGCTTAGATCCCAGACAGGATCACTTGTGTCCATTCTGGGTTTATCTGCTTAACATACTCTGACTGATCATCTTATTGGTATATAATGCTATGCACATACAAGTTCACCAGGTGGACAAACTGTGTATGTTTAGCTTTCATCCATACCAATGAGGAAAGGTGTGTGCCAATATAACTGACAAATTTCCCTCTGGAACTTTCCCCCAAAACCTACAGAAGTCATCAGCCTTATGTATTCTAGAGATACACTTACCAGCATGGCTATCCCAGGTGGTCCGCTTGCCCAGAGGCTAAAATTAAAGAGGTGAGGCTGTATTACTGTGGTCTCACCCATGGGTGCTTCAGCAGTAGCACCAGGACATGTAACTTTGAGCAGTTCTACCCAAGGAAGAGGTGGAACTAAGTAAGAATTTCCGATCATTCTCACTAAATTAGGGAGGTAATTGATGCATAGCATCTGAACAGCCTAAAAGCTGTGTTCAAGTGAACATGCACAGCCTAAAATACTGTGTTCAGGTGCAATGGTTCCTGTTGAACTACCTTAGTAATTGCATGATGTCAGCAATGGCTGTGCTGTCTAGTTCTTGCCAGTTTTGACTACTGCTTTACATCCTCCACCTTACACAATAATAGGAGACCACAGCAATTCACCAAGCCAAGCTGCAGGTTTACCCTTGACAGACTTGTGTCGGCTTTACTGAGAATAACATTGATAGAAACTGAAACTCCTTTGTCAAGCAGCACAAAGACTGGTTATTCAGAGTTTGTCAGGGTGACTTTTAAGACTTTAGTAAATACTCAGCTCAAAAAAGTCAGTTACAAAAGCCATAAACGTTCCATACTGGGGTTTTCCCTGCATTTCAAAAGCCCCCTACACCAACAATCAACTACTTTGATGTCAGAACCACCTCAACCTAACAGTAATAGGCAGTGTTTCAGAAGGGTAGTGTTCAGTAGGTAGAATACTTTCCAAAATAGCATCTTATAATTCAGTTTGCATGTCAAAATACAACACGAGATAGAAACTTGAATTTCACCAATCTAGCTCAGTGACTGCAACAGAAAGTAATGCAACCTATTTACATATTCTTAAGTGTGCCCATGAGAGCCTTGCATCAAAAGAATAGTATTTATTTACAGATGTCTATTTGAGTGTAAGTTTTGTGCAAACATCAGCTCTTGTCATCTGGTGTGTCCAGAAAAATTGCACTAACTGAAATCAAATTTATAGTTTCACTTCAGTAATACTTGCCTGGATAACTACACTTAACATTCACTAATGGTGGTTCTGCAGCACAGGTACTACACAGTATTTTTTGAGCAGTACCACAGTTCTAAGTACACAGCAGCTGATGCTACAGCTCCAGCCATATGAGCGTCTCTCTCAGCTAGAGGCAACTCAAGTAGTCCCCACTCCTAGTCATCCATTCCCTCAGTATAGCATTCTGCTTGGGAACTGGGTCAGGTCACTAATCTGGGTAAAAAAATAAATCCCTTCTAAAATAGACCAGTTCATTGTGTAACTCCACACACATCAGTTCAGCACAGCTGGAAGATGCTACAGAACCAACCCAACCCAGGCTACTTATGTTTGGCACTACATGAAAACCTTACATGGTTACTAACATCACTGTATTTTTGCTTCTATCTCTGCAGCTGCACCAGTGATGGTTTAACAGCCTTTTCTCTTCAACACTGAAAAGGGAATGGGCTGAAGAAACCCATTCTCTCCCCAAAATGATGGTTGTCTTCCTCCCTTCTAATAAAGTGCCAGACACTGCGAGACATGTGACATTCAGAACACTACAGAGAGAAATCCTTTATCCCAGGAAGGTGGGAAAGGAGGACGCAAGTCTTCCAGTAAGGTCAGTTTTCTAAAAAGGTGATGGCAGGAGAGGCAGACTTATCCTTGGACATAAATTTAATGTCATCAGCCACCCCTAACAAACCATGAACACATCACAGCTGAATAGTCTTGTGATTTTTGGTGCTGGCAGACTTCTGTCAGTACTGCAAAACACTCAAGAGTTTATTGCCCACCATTGCTGAGCATCAGGTGTAAGACATAAACAAGGTTAAACCCTGTAGAGTCCAAAATCAAACTTGAACTTCACTGGCTTCAAACAGCATTTGTAGTTAAGAGAGTAAACACCTGAACAGACTCCACCTCAGCAGAAGGAAATTTGTTTGAGCCAGAGATGAACAGGGGATACCATCTTAGGATGGCTGCGTAAGTGAGCAGTACTGCAGAAAACACACAAACACGTGTACATTTACAAACTCCTTACATCCTAATGAGGGTTGCATCCTTCATTACTTATAAAAAGCCTTACGTTGTTTTTTCCCCACTTGAACTGCTTTTTGCAAATACTGCACACTGCCCAATTCGGCAGCAGAAACGCCTTCGTGTGTATGCCGTTACTGAAATTAAAGGAAGCGTTAGAACTTGGGCAGACTGCATTCAGAGAGAGGTTGGCGCGGCCGCCTTTCCCCCCGAGAGAGCCCACAGTCCGAGCCTGATTCGCCACCCGGTTTCGGGAGGGAAACTGTAAGGGCGCAGCCGCTTCCCCCACGGGACAAGGGCACAAACGGGGGCATTTCCTCGGTCAGGAGATTGTTTTCCGGCACTCGTGGAGGGCGGGCGCGGCAGGAAGCGGGGGGAGCGGCCTCTCCTCGGCAGCCTCACAGCCGCTCGGCCACAGCAGACGGCCTCCGCGCCCGGGGCCGCCCGCTGGGGACGGGACACAGGCTCGGCTTAGCTTACGCCGGGTTCCAACGGCCCCAACTGCCGCGGGGCTGCAGTCACGCACCGGGGCCGAAGCGCATCCGGCCCCGCCGCCGGCAGGACGCTGCGCAACGCTCCCTCCCTCTCCCGCTCGGGAGGCGCGGCGGAGGGAGGGAGGGAGGGATGGAGGGGGCCGCGATGCTCGGCGCCGCGCTCACCATGCTGCTGGCGGCGGTTGCTCTCTCTAGTGGGACAGCTCCGGGTCCATGCCTCCCGTCTTCGCGCCAACTCCCGCAACCCGGCGCCCGGCACTGCCGTCACAGCTGCGACGGGCAGGGCGGGGCGGCGGGCGGTGCTGGTGTCGGAATTTCGGCGGTGGCCTGCGCCTATGTCTGGGGCGTTCGCGGCTTCGTTCCGTTGTGCGGCCCCCTTCTGTTCGTGTTCTCCTGCTGTCAGTGCAGGTGTCAACAGCCTGTGCCCTGCCACTGCGCTGCGCCGCTTCTAACCGCGATGCTGAGCCTGGGCAGGTGCTGCGGATCTGGCTTGCAGTAACGGGAACGGGCCCAGCAGTGCGCGTCAAAATGGAGGGCTGCAGCTCCACAGGGAACCGCTGTGGCCTAGGACACCTCTGACAGACAAGGGAAGCTGGCAGCCTTAACCGTTGCAACAAACAAGTGAACAGTGCAAGCCCCTTGAGATACATCGGGGTGTAATGCGTTGAGGCAAAAGAAGGCATCCCAAGTACGTGAACAGCCATTTCTGGAGGGCTGAAGTGCAGTTTACATTAGGAAAATAGAACAAGTGCTAAAGTTTGGAGGCAATTTTGGAATATGTGGCTGCTGTACCACTACAGTATTTTTTAACCAAAAATAGTATTTTAGTGCAATCACTGTAAGTCAGGTCTGTGTCAGTGCAGAATATGCAATCATTGCCCTGTGCTGAATTGCTTGTGCGTCACTTCATTCTTCTTTCCTGGTTATGCAGGAAGTGTTAGGATTTAATTCCTCTGTCATATTTTCTGCCTTGGTTCCTCTCTGGTATTTTCTCACATGCATTAAGGCTTAGTAGAGCTCAGAGCCTACGTCTGAGGAGTCAAGGAGAAACTGGAAAGCTATGCTCTATCTTCACCCATTACTTAATTTCTAATAAATGTCTAATGAAATCTTACATGTTTTCTTCCATTTTTTTCCTGTGCTTGCTGAACACTGGGAGGAAATAAACTTGGGCAAACCCAATAAAAACCATTTCCCTCTCAATAATCACTCATCTGATGCTTGGATTCTGCCAACTGAATTGCTAATTATTGTGAGTCTTGGAGAAGAATGGGGAGGCCAAACAGAATTTGTGACATTAAAAGTACTCATGGAAAAGGTGAAGATTTGTACTTGTCTCAAAGTGCAGTTTCTAGTATTGTCATTTGTATATCTTCTGTATTCACTTCATTTTCTTTCCTTTTTTTTTGTTTTTGCCTCCAAGAACAAGTGACTGTCTGCTCGGTGGTGTGATCAAACTCCAGCAAAGATAATTACATAGAGATACAGAGATAAAAGTCAGATCTTGTTCTATCTGGGAAAGCATGAATGCTAATGATACCTGTTACCATTCCTGTTTTATTCTTTAATTTCTACTTAAAGTAATTGTAAGACCCTGTTTCTATAAATGTTGTTCATTTGTGAACACACGTGGTCAAGCAACTCTTACATTTTCAGCGTTAGCATAGCTTGTGAGTTTGGATTTCTGCATAAGAAAGGCACGACAGAGTGAGGAGGTAAGCGCAGACCCACAGCACAGGCTGTGTTTTTCAGCCTGTTTTGCAAGTTATTCCATATGCACTCAACTATAATGGGTATGCAAACAAAACTGGTATCACTTTAGAAAAACATTTCCAGTGATCTGTTTGTATTTAATTCTCATTATGTAATTTTTAAAGCTGTGTGTATTCCTGATACCAGAACTAGGGGGTAGTTAAAATGGCTGACATTGGTAAGAGCCAGACTGACTGTTTAAATAATGCTAAAAGAATTATTGCAGGTGGTTATCTCTATTTGTAGTTGATAAAGTTGCCTAGAATAACATCCAGCAGAGCACTATCTGCATGTGGGTTTGTGACATATTCATGTTTCTTGGAAGGCAAGTGTTTAACCCTTTGTGAAGAGATCAGGCTGAATACCAGGAATGACTATTATTCACTCCTGGGCATGGTCAGGAGACAGAGAATACCTCTGTTCCTACATGGATGGCTATGAAACCACTGAAGTGGGAAAAACCTCACTCTGACACAGGGAACAAAACCTGAATACTGATTGTGTTATGATGCATGTTGTGAGATAAAATGAAGGCAGTAACCTTTCTGAGTCTATAATTGACCATGGGTCATGTTTTAAAGGCATATTGCATAACTAAAAGTACAGCTTTTTAAAAAGTAGCTATAAAGTACACTCAACATCCTCTCTCTATTTACAACTAAGACAAGTAATTTAAAAAATTAGACTTGTTTTCTACCTTTCTGAAAATTACAGATTATTTGGCTTTTTACAATGGCAGGTTTTTTTCCAGAATATGTGGAAAAAGTTGAAATACTAATTCTTGAGCTTGAGGGTTTTTCCTCTGTTGAACAAAACCAGGCCCAGTTGTTATTATTAGTGAAGGCTTTGTCTTTCTTGTTAACAGGAGGTTGCTATTAGAAAAATACATTTTCTTATACTGACAAATTTTTATAAAAGTATTTCTGTTAATATTTTCTTGATTATTTAAATTCATTTTTTCTGTATTGATTCAATTTTGAAATTGAAAACAACTTTTACTGCAACTTTTGAAGCAGCATATTATTTACTGCTCTACAAAATCTGTACTTTGAATTGTTTGAAACTTAATAGAAATATGAGGCAGATACTTTTAACTTAACACTGAGATACTTTTGAAGTCCATAAAGCATTGTGTCTCACATGTTTCAGGGGACAACACACATTGATCATATAAGAAATCTTTATAATGGAACAGAGATGTTCTGAGCTTTGTATGTGTCCGGAGGACCTCTAAGGTTAGGAATTGCCCTAGAGAAATACAGTATGGTGATGCTAAGATGATTAGGAAAACACAACAAAAGTACATTTCCTGAAATCGAAATTTCAGGTTGAATTTTGTGTTTTTTCGTTGCATTAATAGGCATTAAAGTAGTCATTTACTAGATGGTAGGTTCTATTTTGGAGGCCTTCTATAGGGAATATTTTGCTTACTAGAGTCTCTAGTGAAGAACTTCAAATTTCTCTCACTTTGTAGAAACAGTAATTAGCATTTTGTTGCAGACTAAAAATTCCAAAAATTCTTTGTAAATCTGTGGTCTAGTTTCTATTTACATTAGGCTTTCTGTAGAATCCATCGCAATTATGTGTCTTCAGAAAAGACTTGAGCCCATCTCAAACAGTTTTTGCTGTATAAGGTAAAGATATAAGGCAAAAATAAGTGTTTGATTTGCATCACAGTGTTGAGGGCCATTACATAAGTTGTGATTTTTTTAGCCACTAGCAGCTGATGTTAATGTAAGCATTACACTTTTTCTAAGTGAACTTTGTCTTTAGGTCTTTTCTGTCTCTTCATTTACATATTGAGGCAGAATGAATGTGGCTTGTCTACTTGGCCTGACATTGTATCCTTTCAAAACTCCTGTTAGCTAATGTGTTCAGCATTTCTGCAGATCAAACCCCAGGCTTTCAGGCTGAGCCCCTGAACCAAGGAGAATACATATTCAGTGTTAAGTGAAGAGTTGTGTTTAAAATTTGAATCATTTGCCTTGGCAGAGACAAAGACAGAAAAGGAAATTTGGTAGCTGAGAATCGAACTGAATAATCGTTAGACTTCCCAAATACAGTAGGAGTAATGTCAGGTTCCCGGAGACCTCAGCCTCTCCCACTCTTGAGGCATTCTGAAACCAGATTAAGTGCATGGTCAGAGACAGGAAGTCCCACTGTGCAGCATTGTACTGACAACCACATACAGCATTGGATGGAGCCTGTACTGACTGGCTTTTGAACTAGTGGAATAATTAATTCCTTCCTTTTCCTCTCTTTCTGCACACTCACTTCTCAACAGCCCTTGATCGTATCTCACTCATCTGTGCAACTTGTTTTCCAAATTAGGAGTCAGAGTCTTTCCTTTCCCCAACTCTTTGCTCAGCTAATCAAAACCTCCTTCTGAATTCAAGTCACTACATGACTCCTTTCAGTCAAATTGCTTCCTCTTTATCAAGTAACATTATAGCCCAAACACTTAGGTATGACAAGGCAGTAAGAAACTGGATTCAGAGGCTTGAAACACTGAAACATTTTTGAACCTTGATTATAGCATGCTCCCACTCATATGAATAATAAGGAAAGAAATACAGTTCATAACATTGTCCATATCAAGCATCTAGGAGCACAAGTCACTGCTGCACCTTTCACATCTCATGCAGATGCAATACATTGTCTGCAGTAAGATGCCAGTGGTACTAACTCTGCCATAGTTAGTGAGAAGCCTGTTGACTTTACCTTGCCAGGGCATTGCATGGTATTACAGAGCTGTCATGAGCATTTGGAATATAAGCTTCTGATAATCACAGCAACTAACTGCTTTAGAAGTACAGTGACATCCATAATGACTTGGATTTGAGTTTTCTTTCATAAAGTACCATACATACAATCAAAGCTTTTAAGTGTTAAAATAGAAGGATTATCTTTATGCAATAACTATCCAAATTAGCATTTCAAATGCTATTCCATAGAATAGAAAAGGAGCATGTCAGTATATACTGCAGACCAACTTGGTACAGTCCCTATTTACTCCTCTCTTTCCCTATCTACTCCTCTCTTTCCCAATCTGCCTTTGGTGGGATCTTGGCTGAGAAGTGTGGACCAGTTACTTCAGGTAGTTGAGGGAATGCTGTGTTTGTTATGTGAGAGACTCAGGTTAGATGCACGGCTACCCCACCAGCAGGAATCTTGCAATGCAGAAGACATCAGTGGGAGCATTTATCTATGGTTAAACTGTTTCTTGTAGAGGTGCTGCAGAGAAATGGTTATGCACATGCCTTGTGTTGCTGTACTTTGAAATACGTTAAAAGATTAAATTATTTTGCACAACTGCTCTGTCATATACTTGCTGTACTGATGGCCCAGCTGTGTGTACCAGGATTGTTAAATTAATCAATACTGAAATAGCATCTTTCAGGGCTAATTATCATTGCTAACTGTGTTTATTTAAAGAAATCTAGGGAAATTGCTTAAGGACTGGAACAGACACCTGTTAATTTTGTACTGCTGCTGTACATAGAGCTGAACAGTAGACTTTTATATAGGATAGAAGAACAGTTGCATGTGTTTGAAAGAAATATTGACTTCCTTTGCTTTTTCATATAGTTGATGGGATGTACATATATCTCCTGTCCACAGCAAAATTTCCCATGAGTCCAGGGAGAATTTTTCAGCAGAAGTAGGACATTCGAGCAAAGCAGGATTGAGGAATGATGTACTGCCCTTCCAGACACCCAGTTACACAGCTGGGATAAATCACCTCTTAGTTGGAGATTATGTTGTCTGAATTATATTTGTGCCATGTTTCCTCAAAATGCAGCTGTATGAGGAATAAAGTTGTGATAGCTTGTTAGCAGCCTCTGTCACCTCTATTCTCCCACCCGAATAAATGAGCTTTACTTAATGCTAAATTAGGTACTAGCGTCTATATTGTTCAGGCAACCTATTTTCCTGCAGTAAGAAGCCAGATAGGTGTCTCAGTGGGCATACAGAGGCCACCTCCCTAAAAATTACACCATTCTCTAACCTATTCTAGGTCTCACAGTTCAGGCTAATCATTGACAGGGCTGTTACAATCACAGGCTTTTAGTGAAGCTTTGATAAGACGCTCTGGCAGTTCATGGCAAATGAAGACAGTCTGCACGTTGGGGACTCCAGCAAATGAATGGTTTTTTCTCAGCAGCAGTGCAAGAAATCTCACTTTTGACACTGGCGCTATAAACCAGCATAATGAGCAGTCAACGACTGGAGAGATTTATTGCTTTTTGGACATTAGTTTCCATAAGGATAGTTACTGGGCTTTCTGGAGAGGGAAGATCTGTGTGGAAAAAGGACCTCAACTTCAGCCCCGTGAGTGAAACACAGATGTTTTTGTATGACACTTTCCCCAGAGAGTTTCTCTGGGGTGTAGGGACAGGGGCTTTCCAGGTTGAAGGCAGCTGGAGGAAGGACGGGAAAGGCTCCTCCATCTGGGACAGCTTCATCCCCTTGGAGTTCAGGGCTGCTAACAGCACAGATGCCTCCAGTGACAGTTACACCTTGTTGAACAAAGACTTGTCTGCTCTGGATTTTTTAGGTGTTACTTTTTACCAGTTTTCAATTTCATGGTCAAGGCTTTTTCCCACTGGAGTGGTAGCGGCTCCCAATGAAAAAGGACTCCAATATTATAACACCCTTATTGACTCTCTACTCTACAGAAACATTGACCCTGTCGTTACACTATACCATTGGGACCTGCCCTTAATGCTGCAGGAAAAATACGGGGGATGGAAAAACGAAACAGTAATTGATATCTTCAATGACTATGCCACCTTTTGCTTCCAGACCTTTGGGGATCGTGTTAAGTATTGGATTACAATCCACAATCCGTATTTAGTTGCTTGGCATGGGTATGGCACAGGTATTCATGCTCCTGGAGAGAAAGGAAAAATAGCAACCGTCTATGCTGTAGGACATAATTTGATCAAGGTACAGTATAGTAAAATTTTACAAACTGATCGTGCACCACCATGGGAAATGATGGGAGCAGTCAATTGTGTAATCAGTGTTTAAAATAAGTATCAAGGACTGTGAAAACAACAAGAAATAACCCTTAGCTGTGGCAGTTTTTGTTTAATCCTCATGTTAATTTCATTGCTGTTGTCATAACAGCTGACTCAGCAATCACTTGTTTTAAAATGCTTATTTATTATTTTATTAAGTTTTGCCTACACAATCTGGTTGTTAAAGAGCATGATACTCCTACTTTATTCTTTCCACTTACTGAAATACACTGACGTGACCATTCATTTGGCTACACTGAAATGACTAATCTATTAGTTTAAAATTAAATTTACTTGCATATTGGATCCATTCTACTTGCAACAGAGTATGTATATATAAATATGATTAATACTAGCTTAGTAAGATCATATTGCAAAATGTTTGTTGCTAAACTAGCAAGGTCTGTAGTTGTTGGGTTTGGAAGTAAACAGATGTCCTCTTCTGTATTTGAGAGTTTCAAAATTACATTATTTCCGTGATGGTTTTAGCATTTTAATTTTTGAGTCTTATTTATCAGCTGTCTCCTACGGAATTACACATCCTGAAGGCTTAACCCCATGCAGCTTCAGCAGCTGCAGCACTGGATCCTAAATTCATGGTACTCTTTCTTTGAGAAGGACAAAAAAAGAAGCCTGAAGTGAGTCTTATTTTTTTAAGGGAAAAGCACAGATTTTGTTCCTGGTATTCTCAACAGTGTTACAGCATTGCAGCATTACAGCATCTTCTCTGATAGATTATAAATTTCGTTCTACAGAGTAGCTAGTTCCTAGGCATAGGAGCTTATATTCTTATTTTCTCCTGCTATAACTTAAAACAATTTCCAATAACAGGAGTTTAAGGTTAAGAATTAACAATGGCACCACACCATATTTTTCCATCTGTAGCACTCAAAGTACTTCACAGAGCAGTCACTATCTGATGTCTGTTTGACAGAGCAACTAGTGAATACAGAAGCAAAGGCTGCTAAGCAGCGTGCTCAGGAGATCCACGCAGGGAAAACAATCCACGGAAGAAGAACTCAAAATTTCAATTTTAAAAACTCATTTGCATGTTACTCTGTATGTTGTTCATACACAGAGGTAATAATCGCTACTGATCATTTTGAAGGAACTTACACTGCTTCCATGGAAATTAATTCTGAAGCCTGATGCTTATCAATTATAAATTGCTAAGGAGTTTGCCTAGACAAATCTCTGTTTGCCTGTATGATCATTACCACTAACACGGGGAGCATGTGGAATCTCAGACCAGATGGAGAGTGGCCATCAAAAGTATATCTATCTCCTTTCTCCATTAAAGGAGACTGTACTTCATGAAAGCAACATCGGAAAACAGTTAATGATAACATGTAACTTTCTGTGCAACATTTGAAAGACATGTCAAAAAAGATATAAAAACTATGAACTTGCTCCTGAGGCAGAGAAGAAAAAAATTTCACACAGGAAAGTTAGATTGATTTCTTTGATTTAACAGTAAATAAAACTGACAAGAAGCAAGAAAATATAAGGCAGATGAATCGCTGTGGCTGGAACTAAATGAGATACATGCCTGATACATTATTACCATTTTCTCTCAATCTAGTGATGTTCTTTTATACTTGGGTTGAGGTTTGTAAAGATCACAAACTGCAGACCAAGGTGTCTTCTTTTCATCCTCTGTATCAGTGCCTTCCAGGCAGTTCTTCCTTTGCTACAAAACGGGCAGAATGGGACTTCTCCCCCGACCCCTGTTAAAGATCATTCACACTCCTTTCCATCTGTCAGAAAAGCCCCAAGGAAAACCGACAGAATAAGATCTCCCTAAAAGTTTTCTTCATGGACACACTTTTATATCAATTACTGGGAAAACGTGATAAATTCCCTTTCAAACACAATGCCTCCATATAGATCTGTCACAGATCAGGTTCATCTCTGTGCCCAGCTGCATTGCTATCAGCTCTTCAGTAGCTCTCACTATGCCAGGATCTCTTTGTGACACTGCTGCCTTTGGGATCTTTGGATGAGCATGTCCCATAGAAGTCCTATAATTGATTCTTGTTTAAAAATAATTTCTGCTGAATGAATGGGGAGTGATTTTAATCTCTATATCCAACCAGATGCTTTCTTTCCATCCTCCAAAGGGGCTTCCTTTCCTCAGGATCTAGAAAGATGAAGCTACGCCAATGCCCGTATTTCTTACAGGAGGAGGGAAATCTTATCTCCATCAAATTCCTAGGCAGAATTGTCTATGCGTGTAAAAGTCTTTGCTGGGACATTTTTCAAAAAGCAGTAGTAGCCATCAGTGGTGTAAAATTCAGCACTGATTCGTACATTTTTTTATATGATTTGTTGTTTTCAGATTATCTTTTTTACACTTCTTGGAAATCATCATTTAAAACATAACCCAAATGCAAGACAGCATACAAAAAAATTCTTAGGAAATCCTAAGTAAAGCCAGACTTTCAAACCACCCTCTTAGAAATTTAGTTGCCTACATCTCAACAGCCTTTTCTTTCTTCACAAGGACTGAGATTCAAAGTCAGTTTCCAAAATAAGGGCTTTAGCTCTGCTGACTACATGTCATCTTTACCACAGATCAACAGGGCCTTGAACTGAAATATGCTTTCCAAATAAGCCACACACACCTGCCTGCCTTTTAAAGTGTTTAACACCATCTGTTCAGACTCTGTATTCTGGCTCTTCATGGTTCAAACACCTAAACAATTAAACACAAAGCCAGAATCATTTTATGAGCGTTTTCATAATTCTAGTTTTCCTAAATGTTCTCGCTCTCCTGCACACTCAGATAACTCCATATACCCCTGGCATTGTTTTGTGTGCTCATTGCCGAGATGTTCAAGGAAAATTGCTTGACTTTAACATGTCTTAAGAATTGGAAAATATTGGTCTTTTCAGTAGTAAGCTCTTTGAGTACATACATGATAAATTACAGGATCAGAGTTTGAAGGAGTATAAGAATATTTCAAGAAGAGAACAATACTGTTGCCTTGATCTTACTAAATTTACTTATCTAACCTTTTTACTGGGTTAATAGTAACCAACTTACCACTCTCTGACTTTCAAGTCTATGGAATAATTTCTATATTGATACCAGGAAAATATGCTGAAATTAATGTCATATGTATCTAGAATAAACACACAATATTGATCCTGCTTTCACTGTGTACTTAGCCTTGACATTTGTCCTTGATCTAACAATGAAAGTGAAAGATTAGGGATTAAACTCTAACTGAAAAAAGGTTAGTCAAGATTTACTTAAAATAGCCAATTTGATGTATGATACAGCCTTTAAATTGATGTTTGTTTCATATGTGGTCTTACAAAACAAGTTATATTAATCAGTTGGTTCTACCAACAATAGTTTGCACTTAGCAGACACTTTCCATATGAGAATGTTAAGTTGCTTTACAGATTCTATAACTCAAAACAGAATTCTAGTCAAGCACGTGTCTGTAAAAACCCTTACTGTAGAGTGACAATTTTTTTCAGTAGAGTTAACACTCAGAACTAAGAGACATTAGTGACACAGATGAGTTTGTGTATGAGGATCCTATCTTGACTCATATTAAATGTATTTATTTGTACTTGATATCTACTCCTGTAGAATTATACTTGTTGCTGCATTCTCTACTGTAGACAATATTTTTAATAGGAACTTTACTTTCTTCTTATCTACCTCCCAAAGATGCCTACAAATACAGTGAGTTGTCCCTGATTGTCTTTTACATGTCAGTGTTGTGTTCTAATTAGTTGGATTTTGGCTAAGTCCTCTTTCTCCACTTTGCCTAGAAATGTGTGATTACTAAGATTCACCTGGTGCTACTGTCACGCTACTTGGCACTGTACATGATACAGCTGCCTTCAGCAGGGTTTTTCTTGTTAAGCCAATGCAGCCATGTACCTGTGATTCAACAGTGCTGTTAGTAGCCTGTGTCTGAGGGGGAAGAAATACAAACCAGGTAGGAAATCACTAGAGGCAGAGAACAAAGCAGGCCTGGCTCCAGCAGCCACCCCAGGCTGGAGGACCTCTGGGAGAGGACAGTGAGGATAACAGAAGATGGCACCGGCCACTTAAATTTTCTGATGGGACTGATAAGAAATGAATCAATTTTGTGATATTTTGACTGTATCTTGCAGTTTGCCTCATGAGTACAATTTTGCTGACTCCCCTTTTCAGCTGCAGAACCTGCATTTCAAAGGTTAATGTTGCTTTATCAGTATTTTCAAAGACAGACCTTGAACAAATGTTACGAGCATGACCTTAGAAACCATAAACAACAGATACACAAAATTTCACAAACTGTAGTTCTTTGGTACTCCCCAGGTTAGCCAAATATCTATCTGACATCAGGTCTTCTGTTGTTTTAAACTGTCAAGGCTGTGTGTTTCTAGATAAATTAACTAAAATTATTGTCAAAGGTAAGCAATGCTGTTTGGCTTGGTAACGATGGCAGCCTAACTCGGCACTCTGAGTGTTTCACAATGCTTCTTAATGTTTCTTTTGGGTGCAAACAGTTATTTTCTTTTCAGCTGAAGAGTGTAAAGCCACACTTCAGGAATAAGGTAAACCCTGAGTTACTTGGCAACTGCTTAACTGGGAGAGATCAGCTCCCCTCCCCTGTGTCAGACCCCTGGCATGATTCATGCTGTGATCCAGAATCACCCTCCTCTGACACCATAGCTCTCCCATATTCCAGTGGGACTTTGACAATGCTAGTGGTTTCTCAGTCTCCCAGGTATTCCTTTTTATATGTAAACTTTGACTGATGTAGTCTCTTATTTAAGTAATTAACAACATGACATTTGAAGGCAATTCTGGTGTGTGACAATGTTAAGCTTTCTAAAACATGATGATAATCAGAAAAATGGAAGTGAGATGTGATACAAGATATACTTTCATTGTCACTAACATGAATAGCAAAACTTCTGTCTGTCCTAGTGCAGTCAACATTTGGCTAACTCTGAGTACTAAAATGGGCCATACCAAATACATCTTGTGAGGTACTGCTGCCAAATTTTCTTTTAAAACCAGAGCATTGTTGGTCTCTACTTAATAATCTTCATTCTGTGCTGTTACATGTACTGTCAGAATTATTATAGCAGCTTCAGAGAAGAAATGAACTAAAATCCTGGATCAAAATCCTCACACAGAACTGTGAAACTTGACATTTGGGTTCAAACTTCGCAGTTGGGTCCCTTCTGCAAGTTTTTATGTTTAGGGACTGTGCAAATATCAAAAGTTGAACACTTACTCGTATGATTATCCCAAGAAGAGGGATGAAGAGGGATGGGCTGGACATGACTTGATCAGAGTAAATCCACGTAACACCCATAGCACAGAGCAGTGAATAGACCAAAGCCAACACTGACAAGTGAAACATCATTTGAGATACATAATTCATGGAACAGTTGTAAAAATGGTTTAAGGTTTTAACTGTATCAGCAGTCACTGTTTGACAAAGACAGACCTAGATGGGAATGTGTAGATCACAGAGTTCAAATCCCACCACTAACAGCTGTTTATTCCCAAAGTGTCTGTGTAACAGCTGTTCACAGCCTTGCTGGGACATCTCATGAAATTTAGACCCATGCTAAAAGGCAAAAAGCCAGAGCCTTCATGTGTCATAGGAACAGCACATATCAGATACTGAGCATTGCATCATCTTGACGTATGTCGCAGTGTCACAGTAATTACCCATTACAGCTGTGCAGGGTCATTAGCGTGCTTTAGCTGTTAATATTTCCACAGCAGTCTGCAGCTCCCTGCCTGTCTGGCTGCCAGCACACACAGAGATCTATCAGAGAGTTACAATTTAATGCTGGTGTTTTTCTCTCATCAGGCTCATGCAAAAGTTTGGCACAACTACAAAACCCGCTTTCAACCATACCAGAAGGGGATGATGTCCATAGTACTAGGATCCCACTGGATCGAGCCTAACAAATCAGAAGATGCTTTGGACGTTGCTAAATGTCAGCAGTCTATGGACAGAGTTCTCGGATGGTTTGCTAAACCCATCCATGGGGACGGTGATTATCCAGAAGAACTGAAAAATGAATTCTTGTTTTTGCCACGCTTTACTGAGGACGAAAAGAAATACATAAGGGGAACAGCTGACTTCTTTGCATTTTCCTTCGGTCCCAATAACTTTAAACCTCCAAACACTCTACCAAAAATGGGACAGAATTTGTCACTCAATTTGAGGGAAGTACTGAACTGGATTAAACTGGAATACAATAGCCCTCGAATCCTGATTGCAGAGAATGGCTGGTTCACTGACAGCCATGTGAAAACAGATGACACCACAGCCATCTACATGATGAAAAACTTCATTAATAAGGTTTTACAAGGTTTGTATCCAAGTTAGGTTTTGGATTTTTGGAGAGCTCTTTAAGGTCATTTCATATTTAGATCTGTAATTATTTATTTTTTAATAGATAATGGCAATTAAGTTAATTATTAATTATGTATACTGCAGGACTACAAATCATGGATCAGGATCTCCTGGTGCGAGATGTTGTACAACCACAGAAAAAAACCATACTCCCTGTCCCAGAAAGCTAAAGTCCAACATCTGTGTTGGATTTTAAAACTAAATAAGTACAAAACTGAGTCAGAAATTAATGAAAACAAATCTATTGGATATCACTTTTCAGTGCTGGCAGCCCAACTGTAAAACCTTTGGGCATGTGCAAACATTGACAAAAGGGAAATGAAACTGTAACTGCAGACAGTCGTTGCCACACTGGGATCCTACTCCAATGTAAAATGCATGAAAGAAATCAGCAGAAGGGTAACCACTCTTCTGGAGTTCTAGTAACACACTTTTAATCATTTTAATATAAATGCTGTTGGTACCTAAAGCCTCTGCAAAACCAGTATTCCTTTCCCTCCCTCCGTCTGGTGGTTATGGGAGAGGGACGGGTGCTGGTCCCAATAAGCATCCTCCCAGCAGGCTGCCCCACTGCCGATGCCACGCTGCTGTGACGAGATGGCTCAGATCCCTTTGCAGAAACCTTTCTTATCCTCAGAAAAGAAAAAACACAAGTAATGGCTTACTTTGACACCAAGTCAGGAAGTACTGTATCACCAACAAATGTAGTTAAGCCCCAAATGAAGATTATCCTAAAGTTGGTTCAAATTGTAAGCTTTACATAGCACAACTCTATGATGTGTCCTGCCTTTTCCAGGTTTTGAGGAGGTTACATTCCAGTGTTTGGTTTATGATACTTTAGATAGTGCAGTGACACAGCAGCAAAGTCTAGATGCAAGCCTGGTTGGAGGTGTAGAACAGGTAGATGTGCGGACACATACATAAGAAAATCCATAGTGTGTTCTTTTTTGAATCCTCTACAGCAGACCTGGCTGTAATAACCATCTATGGATTCACACTTCTGAAATACTTAGTCAATGTTCAACCCTTAACTACTTCTTAAGAATTGCTATCTATATTTTTACGTATGCAGATACTTCAACCTCTGCCATGGACTACAGGATTCTCTCTTCCACATTTTTTATGAAGCAAACTTCAATTTGTCTGATCAGGGATAATATTTGCAATGTATTTTCATATTTTTTCTTATAGAGAAGTCAGGTATAAATTTGCTGTTTGCAACAAATCAATTAGATCACGTTAACCTCAAAACATCATTTATATAGGCTAAATTGCAGTAAGATGGTGGCTGTTAAGATACCATGTCTCTCGTGACACCTCACTTGGAGTATTGTGTACAGTTCTGGTGTCCTCAACATAGAAAAGACATGGAGCTGTTGGAACAAGTCCAGAGGAGGCCATGAGGATGATCAGGGGGCTGGAGCACCTCTCATATGAAGGTAGGCTGAACAAGTTGGGGCTGTTCAGCCTGGAGAAGAGAAGGCTGCGTGGAGACCTCATAGCAGCCTTCCAGTATCTGAAGCGGGG